>CM075856.1:47813069-48045569 GCA_037975125.1 Latrodectus hesperus
TATATTTGGCAGAGACCAAAGGACAATCGATAAAACTATTAATAATTTGAAAAACCATTTTGACATAAAAGTACTAGGTAAGACTCGTACCCTTTTAGGCGTAGAGTTTGGTGAGGAAAATGGTAGTGTCTTGATTCATCAACGCTCATACATTAAAGACGTATGTGAGCGTTTCCAACGATTTAAAATACCAATTTCATCACTACCCATATCTAAAGATTCAATTTATTCTAAAACATCCTGTCCCTCTACAGCGGAGGAAGAAAGAGAGATGCTAAAGTACCCCTATAGAAGTGTATTAGGCTGTCTATCCTTTTTGGCTAATAGAACTCGCCCTGACATCGCTTATGCTGTTAATATATTCAGCCAATTTCAGTCCAACCCAGGGATGAATCATTGGGATGGTTTATTAAGACTTTTAGGTTATGTTATCAACACGGAAGATTTTTGCTTAAAACTTTCTTGTAAACAATTCCAAATTAGAGTTTATTCAGATGCTGATTTCGCTGCAAACCGAGATGACAGAACGTCTCCAGGAGATCAACTCGTTTTACTAGGAAATTCTCCCATAAGTTGGCGTACATTTAAAGAGAAAAGTGTCACCTTATCAACTATGGAAGCAGAGTTTGTTGCTATGACCGAGGCTGCTAAAGAAATAGTTTGGTTCAGTGGTATACTAAATGAGTGTCATGATAAAGGTATTGTAACAAGTGAACCAGAAATCCCAATTTTGTTTGTGGATAATCAAGCTGCTATAGATTTTATAAAATCTCCAATTGAAAACTATCGGTCAAAACATATAGATGTGAAGTTATTTTTCGTTCGTGATATGTATAATACACAAAAAATTTAAACTCAGTTTTGTACGTAGTAAATTAAACTTAGCTGACGCTTTCACCAAGCCACTAACAAAATTTGAACTGCAGAAGTTCTTTAAGAAATATCTTTAAGAAATGATTGAAAGATATTTATTCATGTATTTTTTTGATCATTAAACAACAAAGTTGATTTTTTTTGTTGCATTTTGTAATTTTAATTTATTAGGAATATTTTGGTTGATTTGAATTGAAATGAAAATATTGTGTGTATGCATTATTTAGAGTACATTGTATGTTGTGTATCGGGGCCCCGTGTGTGAATGTTTATGTATTGTGTGAATGCATATTATGTACTATAATGTATTATTTTAATCACATGCGCAACACACAGCCATAGTTGTGAATAAAGTATTGTTTTATATAACATGCTGTTTATGAACTTTTTTCAAGGGAAATATGAATATTGTGTAAAGTTGTAAACTTAATGAATTAACAGATGTTTATGTGATATGTTTATTTGAACTAAGTGTTAAGTGTTGCACATGTATATAATGTTAAATTATAAAATTTGGATATGTTATCTTCAATGGAATTATTTTGTAATCAGATACCGGAGTTAGTAATTTCTTGTAAATCTAGAGTTGATGGTGATAAGATGGCATTGTTACCCTAGTACAAACTTAAATTCATATATTCAGTGCTTTTAAGTTTTAGTCTAGTACGGTTCTATTTAATTTTCTTATCACCATATTTATTATACATTTAAAGTTGAAAATAATGCACAAGTATTTTATTTTCTGCTATGCCTTACCGGCATACTCCTATACCATTTATTACAAACACTTAAAATTTTACTTTGCCGATCTGGCATTTCGAATTTCATGATTAAATTACTGTATACGCATGCTAGTTCGTCAAAGGGGGCGTATCCCAGGTGTTTTAAAAACACTGGTTTCAGAATATCAAACTCTGGTGTCTGATGATTTTGGTTGGAAACTTTTATGTTCATCGGTATTATAATTTTACTTATTTTGTTAGTAATGAATTATTTAATTGGAATATCTTTATCTATTCTCAAATTTTAAACTTAATTTATGTTATGTAATTATTCTTTGTTTAGTATCAATAAATTAAACTTGTTACTTTTAAGCAAGTCTAATTATTGGCATGTTATTAGTTTCTTATTAATAGGATGAAATACTTTATAGCTAGCGTTTCTTTAACTGCATTAAAGTTTAATATTTGCAGCTCTGCTTATCATGGTAATTATTTTGGCAATTAGCCTAATGGTGGGTATTGGTAAAAAGACATCTGCCCACAGATATTTAAAAAGTAGTATAGACTGACATTTCCTTTAGTAATAAATCCCATTATTAGACTAACTGTGGTATTTGTTTTATTACAAAAAACATAATTTAGGATAAAAATGAGTTTTTGTATAGTGCGCGCATACGGTACGTGAAATTTCTGATTCTCGCAAAGTTTGATTCCAAAATTCTCGTATATCTTACATACATACATACATACATTTACATACATACATACACATGCATATATACATACACATGCATATATACATACACATGCATATATACATACAAATACATATATACATACATATACATATATACATACATATACATATATACATACATATACATATACATACATACCTGATTGTCAAAAATTTTCATTTTAAGGGTTAAAAAATAAAATGTTGGCCATTGAAATTGCTTACTAAATACACGATAAGCCGAACATTCAGAAATTTCGGGTTGTTGAGATCTCCTGATTCTCAACAGACAGAGAATGGAATTGATTGACGCAAGACAGTTTCATGAATGTCTTTTCTGCATCCAAATGGTTCATCCCCTCTAGAATCTTAATCTTTAGTTAGTTGAGCAGATCAAAATAACTTTGATGAATTTTACAGTCTTACATCACAAGCCTTAAGACAAGAAATGATATAGTTTGTAAGACAGCAGCTGTCGGTACGAACAGTTCAAAAGAATTGATTAATTGAATGAATTGGTAATGTAAAACATGTTGTCGGGTATCCGCTACATCTGAAATTAAAATACTTTTTAAGGAACTAATAAAATCCTTATAAAATTACTTTGTTTCTATACCAACCAGTATATTCAATTTCTTCATTTTATACCCAAAATAACTTCTATATCACCGTAATTATTTGATAATTTATGTTTGATATTATATTTTATGTCTACCAATATACACGTCAGCGTTTCTGACTGCGGATAGGAGGTCTTGGTTTCGAACACCAGTTCGGGCATTGATGTACTTTCTCTCTCTATCTATCCTGTCATAGTCCTTTCCTTGTATGAATGTGGAGTGATTGGTTGCCTACCCTATCAACGGGTACCTATGGCATGTGTGTACTGAGGAAGTCGGACTCCACACCAAAATATGGCTCAGTTGGAAAAGTGGAGCAGCGCACCCCATATTGCCAGCCTGGCTGGCACACGACAACCACAGCAACCAATATACTCTAGACAAGTTGCGCTGATTACATCAAGTAATTTTTCTGTAAACTCGAATTTTATAATTTTTTGATTTCTAGAAACTAATGTATATATTTAAAGGAATAGGGGGTATATATATTTTGTTGTTCGCAAAATATATGACATCTATATTTTTGATAATTTTAATTAACCAATAAGATTTAAAAATTAATTACAAGTTTAAATTGTATGGAAAGAATCAAAACCTAACATGTGAAATTATATAATATAAAATTAATGTGGATTTATATTAAATATTTGATTGTGCACAAAAATAGAGATTTAAGCAAAAGTTATCACTTTCTATTTACAATAATACGTAATATTATATACATCATATTTCATAAAAAATGAACCTTACTGACATGAAAATGTTAGTAAAATGTTAAAATTCAATATTTTGTACCACAATTCAATAAATTTGTGGTATATTTCAGAAATGATATCTTGAAAATAAGCAATTACTAATTTCGGCAACCATTACCTAAATAATAGAAAAACAAAAGAAATAAATTTTCTAATTTGATATCCATAAATTACGTGATATTTCACTTCTTTTATGTAACTGTATGTTCTCCAATACAATCTCTCTCTCTCTGAGTATGTCATAATTAACCCCAATAAATATTTTTTCATTTTGGTTTTGTTAATACTATTATGTTTTACGTTTTTTCCGAATGAATTCTCTAACAAATATTTTAATTATAACGAAATAAAAAATATTTAAAATAATTCATTGTTGTTGTATAAATTTTCTTCTCTCAAATACATTTCCTTATTTTTATGGAAACACTGAATTGGTCCTTGACACATATGTTTCTATATCAAGATGAATTGTATTCATGTATTTGAATGTCAGAATGAAAGAAATGTTGGAAAAATTTTATTTTCATACTGAATAAAAAATATATGTTTAAGAAATTCGGCATAAAATGATCTAGGATTTTATTTTTTCTAACTTTTAGCAGAAAATTTAAAACTTTTATAAACGCTATTTTGATTTTTTTAAACTGGATATAATATATAGATTTTGGAAAATAAAATGCTATTAAATTTTGTAAGGTTTTTATAATTTTTTAAATAAAATATCTGAATAAAAATTTTAAAGTACATGAAGACCCATTTCTTTGTACACAAATTGGATTCAAAGATTAAATTTTATAGAAAAAATTGAAATAATAAGAATAAATTTCATAATATTTTATGAATATTGACAATTTATAAAATGTAGTGTTGTTAACATTCTACATGTAAATCCATATTATTAGTAACGATGCACAAAGAGAATAATTTCCTTTATTTCTTAAATATATATAATTAGGAAATAATATAAATAATAAATTATTATACTTGAATGAAAATATAATAATTAGTTACTTCTTCTAATATCTGCAATTTCTTCAATTCTTCTTCAATTTTAAATGTCTAGTCTTCAAATTAAATAATTCAGTAGAAATATTAATTTTTATAATCTCTATAAATTCGAATGTCACAAACTTTTCAATAATTTTGAAAATATTATTAATTCATTAGACTTTCAATTCGTAAAGGAAATTTTGTAAATTTAATTGGTACAATTCGGAAAATTATTGCTATTCAAGAAAATTCTAAATAAGTATTTAATATACACAAACTTTGAAGCATTAAGGGTTAGTACTCCCCCCAAAAAAAATCAATATTTGTCTTACATATTTGCAAATGTGAAGAACATACACGAAAAAAAATTGAAAATAATTTCTTCACTATTCAATTATATAAATCAACGTTTGGCAGATAATATTTAGGAAATCAATATGGAATAGATTAGGCTTTGTGATGCATCCAAACTGGCAACTAATGTAATAGAGCTATGATATTTCCACATTACATCAAGTGAAATATTTCGTCAAATTGGTTGCAACTTTTAAGCTAAATCTTTAACAAAATGAGAGGATCAATAATATTTTTGTAATGTTCCGAATGATCTCTGCAGGAGAAGGATCGTTACGCGGACTTGGCAAAAAAAGCGTTGGTCAGTTCAAAGACAAATAATTGAAACAGGTATAATGTGCTGCTAAGCATTATCTTTGCGAAAAACCAATCTGGGTTACTAAAAGGTAAAAACTAATCATAAAATATTCTTCTCGTAATGTTATGCTATCAATTAATGAAAGATATAAAAGTTTCAAATGAGAGTGCAAACAAGCCTAATTTTCAAAGGAAATGACTCCTTAGTTCCTAAATGTTTGTTGCTAACATGTATGATAAAAATTTAGAAATTGCTTTTCTTAAACTTCTTTGGACATGTATGTGTTACGTACAGGACATTCTTGTAATTATATTAAACTACATGGCACGACAGCCCATGTGGGCCAAGGCCTACGGTGCCCATAACTGTTTTCATGACCGAGGGCCCTGTGAAACATATGTCCCAGTTAGGTGGTCAGCCTAACGTATGACCCCCAGTGTTTAGTTCCCAAGCATGTTTGGTACTCAGTTAATCGACCCACTGAAGGGATGAAAGGCTGAGTCAACCTTGCCCAGCCCGAGGATCGAACCTCGGGCCTGTGTCATGGGAGCGTGAAACGCTGCCACTAAGCCACCGGGCTTTTTCTTATCATTGTAAGAAATTCTTTATTTGATTGTGATAAAATCATGGTAAATTCTAAAATGGAAAAACCCCCACAGATAACGAATAATATTTGTAAAGCTACTCAACTCTTCAAATGAAATAATATTTGGAATGTCACTTAATTACAAATATTAAACACACAAGTACACATATATAATTTACTTATATTAAATACAGTATATATTTGTATTTTTGCAGTATTTACTGAATAACTAAATATTATAAGCATTTTTCCTTTACGATGATATAAATATGAATATCAATATTTGCAAATATAAATACAGAAACATTCTTAAGAATAGCGCAAAAAATTAAGTTTTAATTACGTCGTGAATAGTTATTACTTTTTTGTTATTAACTGAATAAATAGAAGAAAGGCATAATGAGAAAGTCAGATAAGATCAGTCAGATTTCCTTGCCCAGCCTGAGGATTGAACCTCGGATCTGTGTCATGGGAGCATATACTTGTAACTAAACTCATCTTTTTAATCTAGTATATGCCACCAGTCAAACTATAATTCCAAGTTGGCTTAACTCTGAACTGTAGTGGTTGGATTTGATGATGTTCAAGTGGGAGAACTGAATAATGTAATACTTAAGATGAAGCTAAATTCTACCTATTCAATAAAGTATAGAAAACCACATAGGAAGATAATGAATTATATAATTTATATATAATTAAATCAAATGCTGTGACAGTTGTTTGACAGTAGTTTTTTACCTGTTACTTTCTGTCTCTGCTTGAATGCTATAGTTCTAAACATGATTATTGTACTTGTTGATCGAATCTTGCCAGTATGGGTTAATCCTTATATTATTCCAACTTATATGTAATGGTATTATTTGATTTGGATATCCGGATTCTTTCAGCTTGTCTTTCAGCTATGTTTTACTGATTAGTTTTAAATATTAACGTAATGAACAGAAAACTTCTAGAGATATTATAGAAGATGACGTCAAGTAAACGCAAACGAAATTCAAAGGGAAATTTCATCATTACGTTAAAAATTTTTCATTCATTACGTTAAAAATTGTTCACTGCAATTTCTAATTGGAAATGTTATTTTTTCAATCACTGAATACTGTATTTTAATCATTTTAATATAACGTAAAAATTTCTTTATAAAGTAAAAAATTTACTGTAGTAAATGAAATTTCTTAAAGATCAAAAATCTTATTGATCAATCATTCTTTTTTAAATAGATTTTTCAGAGGAAATTTAAGACCATATTAAAAATTTCAGTTTCTAATGTAATTAATGTAATTTTATATATTTCTATTACAAATGTTAATTAGTATAATATTTGAAACAATTTGAAGGAACATTAATTTTTTCTGCGCAATGATATTTATTGACGTTAAATATTGCTCTCAATAATACAATATTATATTTGTAATTCAATTACATAGTAGTTTCTTATCTATAAATAGTAAATTTTTGAGCTTGTAGAAATATATAATAAAAATTTCAATTTCATATCTAATTATGTATATATAATATTTCTATTAAATAAAATTATATTAATTACACAAACGTTTAAATGCATAAAAATTTTAATAAACTTTTTACTTATTTATAAAATTTATATTTTCTCTCAAAATCATAAAATGGGGGAATAAATATGAATATATGGAGACTTTTTTATTCAAATGTATAAAATGAAGAAAATGTCTAAAAAAATGTTTGACCGAATACATTTTCAAAATATAAATCTTAAAATCAATAAATTTAATCAGAACGTTAAATTCAATGAATATTTATAAAACCTATATGGATAACAATAAGGAAAATAAAGTTTTCATTACAAAATGTGAAAAAGAATTTTGTAAATCTCCTTAAAACCAAAAATATTTTCTTTCAGGATTTTGGGAAAATAAAATTATTCATAAAAATATTTTGTCTAAAATGATAATTTAAGAAAAGAATTTTTTAGGAATCTAAAATTTTCAAATAATCTTAAAAACATTTATTATTAGATAAAGATAATATTTGTAATGTGTAATTTCAAATCATTTGGATTTTTGATGACACATATTTTTACTAATCAAGTAATGCAAATAAATATAAGCAAAGATTTAGTCAGAAAGAATGAAAAGTAAACTAGGAAAGTTACTGTACTTTGTTAAAATCGAGAACTAAATATACAGAAACATAAGTAAACAATCACACATATTTAATCTAAAATGTATAGATATATTTTCGATTCCTACTTAAAAATATTCAGTTTAAGCATTGTCAATATTTAAAAATTTTATTAAGAAAACACCTACAATTAGGCTTTAAAATCTCTGATTTTACTTTGGAAGTGATACAAGAGAAACAGCAAATAGCATATACATGGTGGTATAAAAAGCATTTATTCTTCAGAAGTTAAAATGAGAATTTCCCATAATATTCAAAAGTTGTAATCAAATTTGAGCCAAAAATATCAACGTTATAAAAATTTACCTTCAATTATTTTTTTATTGTAATTATAAACTGTATCTATGTGTGTTTAAAAAATTTCTCTTAAAATCCTCCAATATTTTAATTTATAATTAATTTTAAAATATTACATTAAACACACAAAAACAAATAAACCTTAAAATTTTGAAAACATAAATACAAGCTGTTGAAAGGATGCATAATTGTTGTTTTTTGTGAAATATAATATTTCCTAAAAGAAAAGTAGAATTTTGAGGACTGCTCAAATTAACATGCTTTATTAATATAAAAAGAATAGTAATTTAAAAATAATTGTAAATATAAGTATTATAATTATTATGTTAATTTTTAAAAGATAATCTCTATTTTCTCGCTTTCATATATGTATATAATGTTATAATATATATATATAAAGAGCGTCATCCTTAATTTCTTTTATTTTTCTTTCTTAATATTGTTTTATAGCTTCGGGTAGAAAAGTAAATGATTGAATGCCTGATAGTAACCAAAGTTCTTTATAAAAATAGGTACAACTCAATTTTAAAAATTTCTTTAGGGTAATATTTGTTATTTTATCAATTTTTATAACGTTTAAAGTGATAATTTAACAATAATTTTAATATGCTGCAAATTTTATATTTTGTTAGCAGAGAAGTATTGGGTGTGAGATGATAACAAATATGTCCAGAATTATGTTTACAAATACTAAACTTTGAATTAATTTTGATCATACTCTATATGTTTGTTAATAAATTTAAATATATTGATTATGTTTTTTAAAAAGTGTTTTTATCAAGGTGAACTGTAAGAATTTTCGACAATTTTGAAAAATTTCACCCCGGTCTTTTGAGGAATATAGAAACTATGCGAAACAACTTACACCAATGATACACTGGTTCTACGTAACTTTGAATTTATTTTATCTTGAAAAGCTTGATTGCCGTTAGGGATGTCAAGCATTTAGTATCTAGATTCATAATCAACGAATTTCAAGATTTTGTATTTATTGCGAGGCAGTAATAAGCGATTTACTATCGATAATGACTGAAATAATATTTTAAATGATCTCTAATAGTTCGAACCTAAATTTCTATACCAATATTATTAAAAACTCTTATACTCTCTCAATTCCCATTTTGTGGCATTAATTGCATTGCAAAAGTGGCATTTTATTTTTAATTTGTTTTAAATTTTTTCAATATTTTTGAATTTTTTATAAACATCCTATAGAAAGATATTGACACATTCATGAATTATTCAAAATACTCATAGCAATTTAGTGTATCTAAAACAATTTTTGATTGAGTTCAAATTTGATTAAATTCCATTTTAACTTTTGTAATAGTTATACGAAACCTAATACAAAATCCCAAAACTTATGGAGATAAATTTATTTCGAACTTCAATTATTTTGATTAATATTTTATAAAAATAAGCTTTTCAACTACATAAATAACTATCAATAATCTTATTTATTCAATTTTTTAAATAAAAATTGAAACGAAAGTTAAAAAATAAAATAAAGTGAACAGTAAAAAATGTGTATACTTATATTAATTATTCAGCTGCATATCTATCAAAGTAATTAGCATACAGAAAAAAAAAACAGTTTCGAATTTTAAAAATGCCGATCATACCTTAAGCTGATTGATTATTTTAAAATGAAGAAGATTAATATTAATTCTTGAGAAATGAAAGAAGTATAATTAAGTAGATGTAAAGAATTAAGAAAATATTTAAAAATAGATTAAAAAAGGGTTATTGAAAAATGCAGTCTAATATATTAAGTATTTTTGCATTTTTTGTAATATGTTATAATGAAAATTAAATCTCACTCACTTTAACTGAAATTCAGAAAAAATTACAAATTTTACGTTTAAAATATAAACAGTTTATTATTGCCATATAAATTAATTGTGACATACATTTATGAATCTAAGAAAAATATGATTGTTTTTTGAGAAAATACAAATATTGTAGGCAACATTTTGTAAATGTATATTAAGAATTTTCATTGTTATTATTAATTAAATATTGAGTATTAATTGAGTTATTAACAAATATAAATTCAGTTAAAAGGAAGTATGTTGAGACAGATTATTAATTAAATATTATTATGATTTTTAATTGTTTTAGATTTTTGTATTATTAATTCTTGTGTAATGATGATTAAAACAGAATAATTGAGTTTTTGCCTTTTCATTGAAAAGTGTTTTATCATTATTGTTAATGAAAAAAAAGCTTACAAATGACGCAAATTTTTACCAACGTTTACAGAATTACGTTTCTGTTTTTCTCCTCTCCTTGAAAGTGAAATTGTAACTGTATCTTTTTTGTGGAGATTTACACATTTAATATTCACAACTCTTAAATTATTTACGTTAATATTTTTTTTTTACAAAAAATGAATAATTTGGAGTAAATTTACATATTTATCTTTAATCTATAATATGTAGAAAATTTTAAAACATATTTTTTCAATAATGAAAAAACATTTTTAAAGCGCTGCAATAGACATTATAATTTCAATGTGATTTTAACAAATTTATATTTATATAGAATTTACATTCACGAAAATTACCGCGTTATCTTTATACAAATTTAAATGAGCACTTGAAATAAAAATGTTGAACAATTTTATGGAAGAAACATAATATATAATTTAAAACAAAATGAATAGATTCTGCCTTTGAAAATAGAACATCAAAAATATCTTGCATTTTTATGTGACGAAATGATATGGAAAAGATTTATTATCACGTTATATTACACTTTATTAAGCACAAATGTCTGATAAAAATGCTTTCGACGCAATAAAAACTGTTTGTGGCTTTTTGATATTATTCGCCACCATATTGTTTTCAGGATTACTTATTCACTTCGAATAGCAAAAGATGATAAATTAGATTCAGACGTCCCGAAAACGCGAAGATAATAAATTAGTTTCAACCATGGATAAAGCGGCGATATATTTTAAATGAAGGATTGAGAGTAAGCCATTTATTGCTTCTGCCGAGTTTTCAATTTTATTCCTTTTCTTATATAATGCTATTATTTCCCAATTTTATTAAAATTTATTTTGAAAATTTTTATAGGAAAATTTATGACTAAATTTAAATTTAATGAACGTATAGAATATTGATAAATTATAAAGTGCTTCTTTAAAGACCACCTGATATTTTTACTAGTCTTCCGTTACTTGATGATTATAGTTATAAATTCCCAGATGCTTTCAAATGAGTAGTTTCTGATTTATATTTTATTAATTAAAATAAAAGATAGTTAGATTACTTATCGAGAAGAATATAGTTAAATATTCTATATAAGTTGCATTATTAATTTTAAAAGATTAAATAATATTAATCTAAATAATCTAAACTAAGACATAAAATATGTCTTATTTTAGACTATTTATATTTTATTAATTAAAATAAAAGATAGTTAGATTACTTATCGAGAAGAATATAGTTAAATATTCTATATAAATTGCATTATTAATTTTAAAAGATTAAATAATATTAATCTAAATAATCTAAAATAAGACATAAATGACATTGCTTTAATCTTTTGTCTGATAAAAATGCAAATGTCTGATATATAATTTATTATTGGTTCAAATAGGATTGTTACTTATACTAGAAATTTTCAAATATAATTTAAGTACTAAATTCTTTAAAATAAATTTTTTTAAATATAATTAAATTATTATTATTTATAATTTGAGAATTTCTTTAACATGGTTTGTTTCTTGAGGCAACCATATATGTAATACCCTGATAATGTTATAATTTGATTAAAAAATTGAAGAACTTTGGCTTTTAGCAATTAAGTAAATGTTAAGATTAATTTGAGTATCCTTATAATGTTGAATAATTATATTTTACAAAAAACTTAATGTTTTATCTGGCTCATGACCGACTGAATTGCAAATCATCTTGCTTATTACTTAATATACAATAATATATGCAATTTTAGTTTTAAGATGGCTTTTTTCACAGATTTCAATTTTAATATATAACTGGGAAGTAAAAAAATATAGAATTTTATTTTAGTGCCAAATTTATATCTTTTCAATATAAATGTAAATCAATTTTAAATATTTAGAATTGAAAAATCTTCTCTTATTAAATAAGTTATGCATTACAATAGGAATTATTTTTTGTTTTAAGATGTCATAATTTTCACTTTAACTAATATGACATAATTTTAACTTTTTCACTTTCATATAAGTCTATATTTTCTAGAAATTATATAGTTAGTTGTTTGGAATAGTTACTTTTTTAAGCCGCCCAACTTGTCTAATGGTCAGCGTGCCTGACTGTGGATAAGGAGGTCCTGGGTTCGAATCCCGGTTTGGGCATGGATGTACTTTCTCTCTCTATCTATCCTGTCTTTGTCCTTTCCTTGTATGAATGAGGTGTGAATGGTTGCCTACCCTATAAACGGGTATCTATAGTATGTGTATAGAGCAAAGTCGTACTTTCACCTTCATGGTGCTCTGATTAAATGAAAGACGCTCCCAATTGACTTAAATTCGCATAGCCAAGGCATAGCGAGCTTGAATTGTCCAAGTGTCATTAGTAACAACAACAACTTTTTTTAAGATATAAACTTGGAAAATGAGTCTTTGTAATTAGTTATAATCTGATCCATACATTTTGAAGTAAAATGTTAATTTTATTGCCGTTTTTATTAAAGCTATTGTTAAAACATTAATATTTTATGTCATTTTATTGTATATTTGCTATGAAACTGAAAATACTTTTTAAATATAAAAGTATAAGTTGGCAAATTATGACGTATGCATTTTTAATCAACATTCTTTTAATTTTATAAAAGTCACTGTATTAAATGAATAACTTATAAATACACAGTTCTTAACTTTATGAATAAGATATTAACAAAACATTATATTAATCTTAAAGACTACATTTAGCAATTAATATAATTATATTATTTTAGAAAACCACGATTTAATTATAACATCAAATCTACAATAATACAAAACTATATATATTTTAACTAATATTATTTTATCAATTAAATTCTTAAAATTAACTTTTTATAAAGAATTAAATAAATCAATGTATATTTTATTTGAGTGAATTGTGATTCATTCATTTATTCATTGTCGTGTGCCAGCTGTTCTGGCAACATGAGGTGCGCTGCTCCACTTTTCCAACTGAACAATATTTTTTGATTTGTGGAGTCCGACTTCCTTTGTACACACCTGCCATAGGGCCACGTTTATAGAGTAGGGAACCATTCACACATCAATTAAATTCTTAAAATCAACCTTTTATAAAGAATTAAATAAATCAATGAAAATTTATTTCAGTGAGTTGTGATTTATTCATTCATTGTCGTGTGCCAGCTATTCTGGCAACATGGGGTGCGCTGCTCCACTCTTCCAACTGAACCATTTTTTTTTTTGATGTGGAGTCCGACTCCCTTTGTACACACATGCCATAGGGACTCATATATAGGGTAGGCAACCATTCACAAATTAATTAAATTCTTAAAATTAACCTTTTATAAAGAATTAAATAAATTAATGTATATTTTATTTGAGTGAATTGTGATAAAATATATAAATGTTCTGTAACTCAGTTTTTATTGAAAAATTTATTCAAGGTAACAAAACCATAGCAAGAAAAAAAGCGAAAACAAATAATTGAATCGAGGCAATATATTATTTATTTTCCCTTTTTTTGATAATGTAATGATAAATAAATAAAATATTCCCTAGACTTTAAAAATCCATATTTTTTTGAAAATTTGAACTGTGTATGTAAAACACTAATGTATGTAAAATATGTTTAATATAGAACATCATTAAATGAAGGGTCAAATACAGGAATACATGATATATCTTGTTTATTAATCTTCATTTTAAAGATAAAATTACAAATCCTATATTAGCAATATTTTTTAAAGAAATGATTAAGAAAATATTGAGGTAAATAAAGCATTTTCTCTAAGAATCAGACATTTTCTTTCAATGTTTGTTAAGAATTTCAGTATTAATTTCTATCAGTGTTAGTTTCCATCATTTCATTTTATGCATGAATAAATTATTTTTTGTCATTTGAAACTACATTAGCGGTTCTATGTACAAATAGAAGTATGTAAAAAAATTTTCGTGTTATATTTGAATACAAGAGACAAGAGAAAATATTTGATTTTAAATTTATTTGAAAGTTATGTTCTAACATATGTCGTGTGTAAAATGTTGTTTATAACTGTATGCATTTCAAAAGAAATGATTTTTATAGTCATTATAACATAAAAATATAATCAACTGTAAAAATAATTATTGCATAAATGTTTGAGAAAAAGATTACAGCACTTAAATTTCCAAAGACCAAACACTTATTTTGCCTAGCGTGGCGGAAACAGTTCTCAGAGTCTTTGCCTATTAAATAACAAAAAAAAAATCTTCATAAACAGCAAAAAATTATAGAGCAAATTATACCTTTTTTATAATAGAGCAGAAATACTGTAAGGTAATATGATGATATGTAACTTAAATTCTTATTTGGGTGTAAAATGCAATAATGAAGAATAGTTTAAAAGTAAAAAAATACAAGTTTACCGAAAAAAAAATAAAACATAAACTTTCTTTGGGAAAACATTTACTTTTTTAATATAAGGCAATCAGTTTGTTTGTTTCAAAACTTTATGATATCTTTATTTAATTCATAATATATTGGTTATATATTCTCACTATAATATATTCACCTTATAAGGAAAATTATAAGGAGGGATTCTATAATTTACTGCATCATTTTCCAAATTGATTAAATCCATAAAACAAGAAGTTGAGAAAAATGCAAAAACGTATGCAATCATTTTTATGTTTAACGTTCCTTATGTTATTTACATGTTTTTTGTGATGTTAATTCTTATTATAAGAGAAATTTGTTCTAAACATATGCAGTTATACATTAAATAATTAGTTTTTTATAATATATATATATATATATATATATATATATATATATATATATATATATATATATATATATATATATATATATATATATATATATATATATATATGTGTGTGTGTGTGTGTGTGTGTGTATGTGTATGAAATTCAAAATGAAGTTAACCGATTTTGCAAGCGAAACAACCAATTATCATAAAAAATTTAAGGAATACTAAAAATATTATTATTCATCAATAATTGTGATATATTTAATACTTTGAAGAAAATATTATGTAAATGATAAATAAATAAAGGAAAAAAAGTGAGGTTTTATTTCAAAAACTTTAAAAAAAATAGAGTTTAATGTAAAGATACCATTTAAAATATATAAATATATAATTACTGTGCCCAATATATTAAAGTAAACGATCTTGGATCTTGGATCTGTGGTTATTCCAGAGTGTCAGCCTGCGAAGCAGGCTTTTACTCTTTCATCTGAAATAGTTCCGAATGGAGAAACTTGACATTATTAACGGAGAAGCGCTGAAATGTACAGCGGAGTAAGGAATGCAATGGAATCCTAATATCCAATCAGCATGAAGCTGTCCTAGTGGTCGGAGCTTGAACAAATTTCAGTAGAAATTCTAAGAAAAAATACTTGCAAGTGTTAAAGTTGAAAATATACAAAATATAGGAGAAATACAAGATGAAAATGTAGAATATGTACACTATATACAAAATAGCTGTAAACACTTATAAAAATTCATTTTCACTTAGAAAAAATTGAGTAGCAATAGGTCTATATTTGCTAAGTTCAGGAATATATTTATAATTAAAAATCTCATTGAAATTTGCAGTATTGCAGAGTTTAGCTTTTTCATAGAAATTCTTATTTAATTTACGAATATGCACTAAAATGTCTTCAATTTTGAGGTCTTTTTCAATATTTTTGTTTCTCACATAGTAGGGAACACCTGCTATAATTCTTAAAATTTTATTTTGAAAACTTCGAAGTTTTCTTCTTTCATTTTTGCCAATGTTATTCCAAACAGGGGAAGCGTAAGTGACAATGGGGCGAATCATAGAAATGTATAATAGTCTTTTCAGTTTTCTATTAAGTTTTGATTTCTTGCCAATAAGATTTTTTAAGCAGCCGAAAGCAGCATATGCTTTTTTGGTGACATTATTAATGTGTTTGGTCCAAGTGAATCTAGATGTGAGAGTGAGGCCAAGGTACTTAGCTTCTTTAACCTGAGGAATAGTTTTATCAAACAATATTAATTTATTTGTAATTTTATGTTTCATTTTAACTCTTTTCTTTCTTAAGAATATTATAGTTTGAGATTTATCTGCATTTATGACAACACGCCAGTCTTGACACCATTTTTCGATTTTGAATAGTTCGTTTTGTATTTTCTTGAGAGCATGATTAGGATTTGCTGATTCTGCTAGGATAGCAGTGTCGTCTGCGTAGAATGCGATGTTTATTGTGTTATTAGTAGAAATTGGGAAGTCATAATTAAAAAATAGATATAGAATAGGTCCAAGAATACTGCCTTGGGGAACGCCTGCATTAATGTTAAGAGTCAGTGAGGTGACATCATTTTGCTTGACTTGGAAATAGCGATTTTTAATATAATTGTGAATTAGATGAATGATATCTGAGTTTAAATTAAGTTTGATAAGTTTGAAGATGAGACCATCATGCCAAACTCTATCGAAGGCTTTAGATACGTCTAACATAGTCATGGCTGTATAGAGTTTCTTATGCATATTATTTCCAATTATTTCGGTTATTCTGACGAGTTGTTTAACAGTGGAGAGGTCTTTTCTAAATCCGTACTGTTGAGTAGGAAGTAATTTAATGTATTCAATCATTCTATTAAGAATTATTTTTTCATATATTTTTCCTAAAGTAGGAAGTAAACTAATAGGTCGATAGTTCTCAGGTTTTCTGGGGTCTTTACCAGGTTTAGGGAAGAGGATTATTGTTGCAGTTTTCCAAATAGATGGGAAGATTGAAAATTTAAGGCAGATGTTGTAAATGTTGACTAATTTCTTGATATAGTCCAATGGAAGTTTTTTAATCATGTTATTGGTGATGTTATCAGCACCTGGCGCTTTTTTAATTTTGATTTTCTTGATAATTTGAGTTATTTCACAGAGGTTCGTAGGTTCGATACTGGTGTATAAGGGAGTATTGCTTATAAAATGAGTTACAGTTTGTTCTATGGTAAAGGTGAAGCTAGTATTAATATTTTGATTTGGTTGGAATTGTTTGTAAAGAGAATTTGCAAAAATATTCAGCTTTTCATTGATAGAGTACACAGGTCCATTTGGTCCAATAATGTGAGAGTTTAAATGATTTTTATTTTTAAGTTGTTTCGCAAAAATCCAGACAGAATTATTTTCAGTACTTAGATTAGTGATTTTATTATTCCAGTTTTCTTGCCTATGTTCAGCACATAATTTTTTGATTAATTTATTTAATTTATTATTTAAGGTTTTATAATAAGGATTCCAAGTTTTTTGGTATTTCTTTCTAGTGCGGTTTCTTTCTTTGATGAGGTTTCTGATGTTTGTAGGAAGTTTTAGGTAGTTATCTTCATATTTAATGTTAATTGTAGAAGTATTTTTCGCTTCTATAATATCTTGATTGAATTTGTTAATATTATCTGTAATGTAGTTTTCCAAGAGTTGTTTATTTATGATGCAGGGTTCACTGATATGTAAGGTATCTTGCAGTTGAGCTTGTTCTTTATTAGCTTTATCTTGTAAGATGTTATAGAAAAGTTGCCAGTTTGTGCGGGATATGAATTTATTAATGTTATTATTTTTATTCAGTCCAATGCAGCCAATAACTGGTAAGTGATCCGATGAAAGTTCAATGATGGTGTTAGCAGAGATTGGAATGTTGCTATTTGTTATGAAAATGTCTAATATTTCTCCGTGAGTTAGATGAGGGCTGTAGTGGGTGGGTTCTATTGGAGCAATAATTTTGAGATTATTATTTTGAATGATAGTCCTGAGAATTTTACCATTTTCGTTAGTAGATCTGCATCTCCAAAGTTCATTTTTGCAGTTTAGGTCACCTCCAATGATAGTAGGAAATTTATTGTCTATAATAGCAAGAATGTCATTAGCTGTAGGTACACTTTGTGGTCTGTTATAGAGACTTGTAAATTTAAGATTTAAGTTATTTGGAAGATTAATAATGGCAGAAGTTTCTTCGAATCCATTTCCTGTAGTAGAACTGAAGTGGGCGGAGTTATATGAGTTTTTTATTATTACTGCAGTTCCTCCTCCTTTGCGGTGGAGTCTGTCCGTTCTGTAAATTTTGTAGTTGGGAATTTTGAAATTATTTTGAGGAGTCAGATGTGTTTCAGTAAGAAGAATGATATCGATATTATGTTTATCAATAAATTCTGCAAATTCTGAGATTTTATTAGTGATTCCATTTGCATTCCAAGTAGCGATTTGAATTGGAGAAACGTTACGATTCAAATTATTCATCGTTGATTTGGAAGGTTTCCTGTTTCTTGGCAATGGCCTCGTTTAGTTGTTTAACTTGCGCAGTGAGTTCGAAAATTCCTGAGCCTTTGACGTAATTAATCAGAGTTTGGAGATCCGCTATCACTGAGTTTGCTTCATTTATAATATTTTTTGTTTTATTTATGGTTTCGTTATTATTTACTAAAGTATTAGCGTATGATAAGTTAGGATTTGTGCTTGGCACTATTTTGCTTTTTATTTGTTCAAATGAGTTTTTACTTTTATTTTTGGGAAATTTGCTACATCCTCTGTAGCTTGCAGGGTGATTATCTCCGCAATTTGCACATTTTGCCGGAGTAGTAGTAGGTTTTGTGCATTGGGAGTGATGATGTTCTCCTGCGCATTTGACGCATTTGAAATTATGATGACAGGAAGTTTGTGCATGGTGAAAACCCTGACATCTGAAACATTGCGTAGTACCTTTGCGGCCTCTGTAATTTTCAACTTTAATAACCAAATTAAATAGATGAGTTATATTGAATATTTCTTTAGATTTGTCGCTTTTAGGTAAAGTCACTATATATAATGGTAGGTTTATTTTATTGCCGTCGACTTTTTTACTCATTTGAGTAGTGTTGAGGACCGTGAAGCCTTCAAAAATTAATTCGTTAGTAATTTCTTCAGGAGTATAAATGGGAGGTAGATTTCTAATTACAATTTTTAAGTTTTTGTCTTTAGGGAGTAGAAAAGTATGATAGGAAGTATTGTTATCATCCAGAAGTTTAGTGATTTTGCGATGAGTATCTGACGACTCAATTTTTAATGTAAGAATTTCAGATCCAGTCATCTTGCCAGAGTAACCAGAGATATTATTAGTTTTGAATAATTCTTGTAATTTTTCCAATTGATGTTTTTATCTTTTATAACAATGGGTGGAACTCTATTGTTCTTTTTAGCAGGTTGAAATTGAATTTCATCATTTTCGTGGTTTTCTGCTTGTGAATTTAAGGCATCATTCATTTTTTTATTAGTTGTATTGGTTGGTTCGTCATTTTTTCTTTTATTGAAGTTAATCCTAGGTGGTTCAAGGGGGATTTGAGGTAAAGGAGGGAAGTTTTCATTTTTATTAATTGAATCATCTTTTTCAATTTGCATAAGCGATTCGAATCTGTTTTCTGTAGGAATTGTAAAAGCCGGAGGGCGATTTACTATTTGAGGTGTAGGTTTAAGATTTTCTTGTTTGTTGTCTTTCCTGAGTTTAGACTTGGTGAGTTTTTCCATTAGCTTAGTAAGCTCAAGACTATGAATAAGTAATCAGTTCAATGTCATTTGCAGACATAGGAGAGTTGTTAATTTTATGAATGACTTCCGTAGTGAGCCTAATTTTGTTGCTGATAGCCTTGTACTTCGATGTTCATATCCGATTCCAGAGGTTGTGTCATGGCCCTAACCGTGGTGGGGGCAGGAGTGCAGTCCTCCGCGCCATTGTCACCAGACACCGGCAACCCTGAAAAGGGCAAACCATCTAACTGACGACATGTATTTATTTGATCGTTCCCATCTCCCGAGGGAGAGGGCGAACAGACATCCATGTCTATTCAGTAGAAGTCTTCTATCTTCAATCTTCTAAGAGAGCAAGCGAAAGAGATGTTTCCCCCATGAAGGACGAAGCAAGAATTTAAAGTAAACGATAAAAAAATAAAATTTACGATGAGTAAAATGTTTTATAGACTGATAGTAAACATTTCTCTGTAAAATTTTTAAGTGAATCTATTTTTCTCGCCTTCTTATAAGTTTTGTTAACCTAAATTTTCTTAAAAAATACATTGACAAACATGACAATAAAATGAGGGATTGATTAGTTTAACTTAAGGTTTTTTTTCTCTGTTCTCATTTATAAAAGTCAGTTACTAAAGTTTTCTAAAAGATACCTTTTATCAAAACAGGTGGAATAAAAACAAATATTAATAAAATGAAGCTACATTAAACAGAAGCATTTGATTTCGGTAAGGATTGTGTATTTACAATTTGAAGCAAATTAGTAATTTTAATTACTTATTGATGTGCTGTTAACATTAAAACTTCACTCTCTCTCTTTCATTTGAAATTCATTAAGCACTAAGAGGAAATCAGAAGCCTTGAGATTATGAATTGATGATAATTTCAATTCAAGGTTTAAGCTACAGTTGATAGTAAAATTTTTAAATTAGTTTAAAACTCAGCAAAATTAATTCTTTAGAAGTTTTTCCGTATTGTTGTGTAGCGTAAACATAGTGCTTTAAATATTAGTTTATTATCAATATCATATGCATATTCATAATAATTTTGATAACATTTGTTGAAAAGTATTTATATACAATGAAACGAGTAATAAGCGAGACTTAATAAATTAGTGTGGTAGAAATACCAATAGAATACGTGTTTTTAATATGATATATGTCGAAATAAATAAGAGTTAGTTATATGCATTTGGTATGCTTCTATGTTTAAATTTTCAAATAATTGATTTATTATAACCTTTTCAAATAATTGAGTTTATTACAAGTATTTGTGTTTTGTTTTAATTTAACATAATACTAACAAAATATCTTATTTTATTTATATATTTTGCACATTATATTATGATATAAACTCCGTTGTTTCAGCACAAAAGTTAATAACCGTACAATATGAATTGTCTTATGATATTGCTATTACACTCAGATAATAATTAATCATAATTTTAGGGACTAATGCGTTATAATCTACTGTTTAAAATTTAAAATATGAAATATACTGCATAAATTGAATGCATGACTACTTAAAATATGACTATTACAAATAATTTAAAATTGATTTTTAAATTTAATTTTAGGCCAAGTAAATTCATAATGAGAATTCTCTTTATATATTTATCAAAATCCTATATGGATAGTGATTACATAAAAGTACATAATGAAAACATTTTATGATTTAAAAATAATTATACTTTGCTCACTAAATATGAGTCTCTTCATTTTTTGAAAAACAATAATTATCAAGGAATCCAGTTAATAATCGCGTTAATTCACTTAACTTTACCATATGGTTGTAAACAGATAGCATAGAAATAAATAGATTTTTGAAAACGTTTCTTTGTAGTAAGTTCTATTACATCATTTCTTCGTGCTTTATTTCTGTTGCATGAATATATTTTATAAATACCGTTAAAGTATAGTACGTCTAAATTTTAGAAATTTTTTGTTTTATCAACTACATTGTTATATAGAATAGATAAGTGATATTAAACTAAATATTTTACTTTAATAGAATTTCTTACATTATATGCAGTTAATTTTAGTTGCATGTTATTCAAAAATATCAAGTACCCCAAGTATATCAAGTAAAAAGTAGTAAGTTGTAAACTTCAGAATATAAGCAACCGAAAATTGAATAACCATTTATCAAAATTTACATATATTTGATAAACACATATACTACAAAAAATTTACAAATGCATATAAATTGCAATGAAATTAAAAAGAAATTGAAATAACTATCTTTTTTTTCTTAAACAATATTATTGAGATATGTTGAGAAAATAGTGTGAATAAGAAAAAATTTTTCATTTGAGATGCATTTTCAGCCACTACGGGAAATAATTTCCTAAATGGTGCAAAGTTTAAAATATTTTTGTACACAAATGTCTAGATAAGAACAAATATTTATCTTATAAAGCTTGCTTTATCAAATTCATTCTTGACATATTATGAATCATTATTATTTTTAAGCATTAAAAATATTTGATTTCCCAATCAATAGTAAAAACTGAGAAATATTTAATAATTCATTAACTACCAATTAATGGATGGATCAACTTTTATATTTCTAAAGAAACATAACGTTTTAAGTGGCAAGAACGTAAGTGTAGAATCAAATTAGTCACAATGAGCAGACAGTTTAAGAACATAGAATAAATAGAATAAATTTAAGTTTTTAAAATAACAGACTTATTTTATCGTAAAAATAATCTTTAACTTTTGCATGCAAAAAGTACTAATTAATATCTCTCACTTTATTTTGCTTAAAATTGACATTAGTCGGATGTTAAAATATTGTTAATACTTTTAACTTTCGAATACAACGTCCTTAGAAATTTAAACTATCATTTGAAATATTCTCTCTTATTTGAGACACCAAGAATGGTGAGATTCTATTTTCATGTCTTTCAAATAGTTTCTAGTATTCAGATTTCTTTGAGAAGGATAAAGAAATACTATTTTTATAAGAAAAAATTAATTTTCTTGACAGTAATCTATCTGGGAAGAATTTTTTTTAAACCATACATTCATTCGAACGGTATATTTAAAGCTGCATAAAATCTCGTGAAAAGACATGATGGACTTTGCGGATAACTTATACTTGAAATGACATGTAATAATTCTATAATCCAAATTTTGTATTAAAACTTTTAAATAGACGATTTCTCATGTCAGGCAAATCAATCTTGTGCCCAAGCCACGTCAGAGTAAACATTTCTCTATAGCAATCTCTAAATGGGTACAAAGAAACTCTCAAACAATAATGTTGAGAAATATTCTATGAGAGAAAATTTTAATCTTCAACACTCTTGATCGTAGTACTTTTAATGGACCTAAGGTAATTGTGCTATTAAGTTACTATTAAGAAAAAGTTGCTATTAAGAATTAAGTTTCTTCTGCAACACTAAACGATGGATTTTTGACTTGTAACAAAATTTCAAATATATTATTAGAATTATTGACATATCAGTGTCAATATCCTCAAATACACATTTACTAATCTAAGAAAAATGAAACTTATATGCCCCCAGAATTAAAGCCAGCTCTTATAGTCGTTATACTGGATATGAAATGCTCACTTAAAATGTAGTATAGTTATTTATCACCCTCTTGCAAATTCTGCACATTGATTTGGAAACATACACATTACAATTATCTGGCGAGCACTTTATAAAATTTTGAGGATAGTAGAATTCGGTAACTGCAGAATATGGATGAGCTTCTAACTTATCTTTTGATGTACTTTAACAAAATTGTTGACAGGAAAGAAAGGTTTTCAAGGTCAAGATTAAACTCATGTTCATTAATTTTATTCAAATTTATCTATCAAATCCATTTTTTGTAAGAGAAGAGAGTAAATTAGGTTATTGAAGGTGTACACTGGGGGGTATGTTGAGCCATACCGAGTCCAGTGCAATGGGCAGCTTTTCTAGATTACGTGGGTGAGTGTACATGCCATGAACAAACAATCAAGAGGGTGCTCATGGATTCTTGATTGAGCTTAAGTCAGGTGAGTTTTCTGGCCAGAGGAGAACACACAGCTAACTCATTACAGAGCTCATTGAAGTATGCGCATACACTGCCCACTATATGACATTTCACATTGTCCTGCTGGTTGATGCCACCATCCTGCAAAAAGAAAAAAACAATTCACATATGGGGATGGACATTGTCTACAAGTACAGATGCGATATTGTATTGATTATTGTGACTTCCGAAATGAGGAGGGAATGTAGAGAATTCCTGAAAAACATTCCTCAGATCATAATGCTCTCGCCTCTCCTAGTTAGGAATTTTTGAAATTAAAATTAAATTTTATGTTGGGGTTTAACTTGCGAGACAACAACCACCATACATATGTTTGACAATCCCAGTGGGAAAGCCTTTGCAACATGTGTTCTTTTATTGCTAATTGATTGCGGTAGTAAAGATCAAATTATATTATTTCAGGCTTTGTTCTGCTCTTCTAGATAGAGATCCGATGTCTAAAATGGAAATTGAGCTGTTCATCCCAAAACTCGAGACCCTAGTTGCAGTTACTAACACTCATTTAGTCAGGAACGTCAAAACATCATTGAACAGTCATAATATTCAAACTTTCACTGGACTAACTTGAAAAGAATTGCTTTGCTGGTTTAAAAATTCCGGAAATTAGAAAACATTCATACATAATGAAATAAAATAAATCCATTCAACATGAAGTGGAATTGATATTACATTCTATCACAGATGAAGGTGGTAGATATTGCGTCTAGGGGATGAAACAAACAAATTCCTTTCAAACTTTGCTGATGGGAGGCTAAAATATAATTGAAAAATCATGACTCCTGATTAGGCACTGAAGATTCTGATTTCACAAATACTCTTGAGCTTGCTGCTGAAGGGAGAGCCGATAGTTACGACATATCTATTTCTGAATGACTCCGAATCTAATTTCTTTGAGTGCATTAAATGTGGTTTGAGATTTGTTTGCGTTGCCTATGTGAAACATTTCCTTTTTGATGGTAAGTCAGCAGAGAATGTGTGAAAGGGCGATTTGCTCAAAAAATTCTCACCTAGGATGATTTTGAAAAATTTGAACATGAAATTCTCCTTTTCAGAAGGAGACTTTTGTAAAAATCTTTGACTCATACCGTTTGTCGTTTACCTTGATTCCGATAGCCTCATCAGAGTGGAGTAAAATTATTTCTGTAATAATAATGGAGATTAGTTTAGACGACCTATCTTATTACTCAACAAATATGTTCTTGTTGTTAGGCTCACTAAAGGGACTCATTGAATTTATAATTATTTAGGTGTCCAAACATTTTGTATCGCCCTCAGAAAAGAGTATTGGTTATTGAGATCGATAAAAACTGTCCCATTAGACGTGTTTAAATGTATAATTTGTCAAAGCATTAAGTAAGAACATTCCGCTTTTGTATTCGCTCTTCTTCTTGAAGTGTGTGTGAGAATATTATCTGTGTTTGAAACGATCAGTATTGACATAACTGGTGCTTTGCTCTAGCGAAATTGTAAGAAAGTCTGGATCGCAATTTTCACATGTGTGACTTATCAAGCCATCCATTTTAAATTTGTTTCGGACATCTCAACGCGATTCTTTCTTTTTGCCTTGAGAAGATTGTTTTCTTGTCATGGCTGAATAAAAACAAATTAATAGAACAATGGTAAAAATTTCGTAGAATTCAACAGTGAACTTCTGGTGGTATTTTAAGCATATAGTCGCCTCTTGTTGGGGGTAATTGCTAGGAAATAATGGTCCGAATGCTATAAAAATGTTTGAAATTCATAGATTTGATAAAAGTTTTACTTAATACAATGAATTTAATAGAGCATCGCGTGTAAGTGTAAAGCTTTTCTAAATAACGGACCCCTTACTTAGCTCACGGGAGCGCTAATTCAATTTGATACCGATTACTTCGTCTCTATTTTTTCAGGACCAATAAGAATTCTTTGTTGGTAACATGCAACAGAATGAATTGAAAAATTCTCTCAAATGGCAAGACATCTTCACGCCATAAAAACCTGAAAACTTGGTACCAAAAATATATCTCAATTTTAAAAAGAAAACGAGAAATAATTTACAAACTCCGTTTGAAGTTAGAGACATTGTATTAATCAGTTTAGATAATAAAAAAGTGTTTTTAACTAAAATTATCGAAATTTAAAAGGAGCGTAAAATTTTTGAAATATATAGATTTTTGAGTGTAATAAAAACTAAATTATATTCAGCAATATAAAAAGGATGCTTTTCATTCTTTTACGACATGGTTAATTGAGTTAGAAAGTAAACAATTCTTTAAAAAAATTATGGTAAATTTCATGTTAGTTTTATTTGTTAATGTTTTATACATTTTTTGGTTTAAAGTTTTTTGCCCAAAAGTTAATTGAATTTATAGTAACAAAATAAAATGGCTGTATTTATCAATTAAGTCAATATGCGGATTTTTCATTAGCTTAATTGATTAACTCAACTTTGAATTTTATAAAATTTTGTTTAAAAGAGCTGTATATAATACATAACTATAAATATTGATAATAAATTTCCCTTATAATAAGAATTAACATCACAAAAAACTATATGTAAATAATATAAAAAATCTTAAATCTTAAAAGCATATATTTTTTTAGCATTTTCTTAACTTGATTTAATCGATTCGCGGCAAATGAAGCTTCCATTCATGTGTGTAATAAAATTAATAGTGATTTGCTTGAAACTATTTTTCAAAAATGTGTTAAAACATAAACTCATTTAACTTATTCAATTACTTAATTGTAATTTTTAGGTGCATGTGACTCACTTTTAATGATTTTATAGTGATTTCTATGAAAATCTGTTTATATGATTATTTATATATTAACGTTCCTTCAAAATTCATGAAAAAATTTAATTAATTCTATCATATTATTTTAATTTTCATCCTTTCATTCTTCCATAGATATTTTTTAACATTATATTATAAATCATAAAGGACATTCTTAATATTTTTTTAAAATTAACAGTATAAAAAATATAGAATGTTTTGTTTTTAATAAGTATATTGTATTATTTTTTTTTAAATTGTGGATGTATATTTTTTAAAAAAATAAGCGTTTCACAAATAACTTTCATAGAACAAAGCAATAACTTTCTTATAATCTGTCGAATTATCATAAATGGTTTAAGAAAAAACTTATGTATTTAAAATGAGTGACTTCATTTACACATATCTGTAAATTATAAAATCAATTATGTAGTTCTTAAAACTAAAATTTGGTTCACGATGCCGCTTAAGTTTGAAGTCTGTCGTATGTGTTTGTACAAAGGTAATAACTTGTTAATCATACTATTCCTTATTTGCCTTGTTTTTGAAACTACAATTATGTTCAACGATGCCTCCTTAAGTTTGAAGTCTGTCGTATGTGTTTGTACAAAGGTAAGAAATTGTGTGTGTGTTAATCCTATTATCCATAAGTAATTTCATTCTTCATATCGTCATTTTAAAATTAATAATTAATTTATGAATGGGTTTTATTATATGATATAAGTAAACTATATGAGACATGAAACCTACATTTGATTTGGTTTTGCTTTTCATTCCTTTTACTTCAGAGAAATTTTATGGCAGACAAATTTTTCCTACAATGAGAAATTAAAATTTAAATTCTAAAAAGAATTACATCTTTTTATTTTAATTTTGTTTCTAATTTTCAATTTTATTAAAAAATTTCCTATTACTTTAAAATTCACTTTAATGCTAATTAAAAAAGTAGTTTTCCAAAATTCTTTTTTGATCAATCAATAATCTATTATTGTATTAGCCAGTAATATTCCGTAAAATTTAAATAACTTATCAGGTTATTTTAAATTTTTTACTATGTATTGGTAAAAAATATGCAGAAAATAAATTACAGGAAAAATTAATGCGTACTCACAGTATTAAAAATAAAATAATATAATTGCTTGGATATAAACTCTTAATATATAGTAAATGAATTAAAACTAACTCCTACGTAATTAATTTAATTTCCATTTAATTATCAATATTTAATTTAATTGGTGAATTTGATTCGGCTCAATAATTAAAATTATTAATCGGTTAAATGTTATATTTCTTGAGAAAGTCTTTGAACATCTAATCATTTCACCTACATATCTTCTAAATATTTTGAACTTAAACTACTTTGGAATACACGCATGTATTGGAAAATAATGCTTTCATTTATCTTTAACTTCTACGGAATGTGTAAGCTGAATGATTTGTGGAGAAATTACCGACAAAGCTTGACTTCAAGTTTATAAGCAATTAGAACTAAAGAACTAATGAATTTAATAACAATTTCTATCATTATGTAATATGTCAACATTGAATGATAAATCATGCATTTCATAAAGGATGAGACAGACACTGCTCCATTTTTTGAGATTGCTTAATTTCAGGGAGGCAGATCAAGTATAAATGACTTTATTGTTTGAAATTTATAAACGTGTCTGTTAAGCAAAAATTAAAATGTATACGCTACATAAAACAATTAAAATACATTGTAAGCCTTCTATGAAATAACGTTGTGAAGGAATTTTCTTGTTGAAAATGAAAGGAAAAATAAAATTTCTCTTGGCTTCAAAACTCAAATTATGCAAAATTCGTCAAGAACGACTCTTCATTGGTAATAAGTGAAATTTAAATTCTAACTTATTGAAAAACATATAAAAAAACAATGACTGATATTAAGTAAATTCATTGTTTTAATAAAAGTGTTGTTTTAACAAAATCATTAAACCGAATAAAAAATTTGGGGAGTTGCCCATCGGTTAAAGGAGACAAAACCAAAATGAAATTGAAATCGTACGAATTTTAAAATTTAATTTCTGAAATAAAGAAGAGTTTTTAGGGATTGGAAATCCAAGTTAAATATTAGGGTAAAGTTTTGGACTTTCAACAATGTCCAGGAAGATCAAAATTCAACACTAACGATTTAAAGCACCGAAGTGATCCTTTGATGCTGCTAGATATATAAAGGGGTTGTTCAACGTTATAAACCTGGTCTAGTGCTGCTGGCCAAAGGGGTATGCAACAGCAACAGCAACAACATCATACACAGAAGTATAAATGTTATCCTTCTTCAACATCTTCACTCGCATACTTGCACTACAGTTTTTAATTCAAATTCTCTTTAATCAGCTTCCCTCTATAGGTTTCTATGAGGGCAAACCAAGTGTCACATTAACAGGTGTTGTTTCTTACAAGAAGTGAGGAAAAATGCATTTGAACAAGAGAAGAAAAACATGGCTCGAGATTATTTTCCCTAATAAATCTTGCTTTTCTCTTCTCGATATTAAATACATTTTAATCTAGGAGAAATGAGACATTAGGCATAATTTCGTGGTTGTTCAAGGAAATGTCAGATTTATTGGCGAAGGAAATATAATTTAAGCTGGTTTATCCGTTGACTAGGCATTTCAACTACAACACTATTCGAAATAAAGATGTGACTGTTGAGCGATATATTAATGAGATTTTTATACTTATTGCTGTCCCTTAAGGTGCAACAGTTGGAGATAAGTTTATTAATTTTAATAACAATTATAGACCATATTGTGCTTCTTTATTTGATGATTTTCATTCCTAGAAAGGAAAGAGCTAGTCTAACCGGCAGGTATTTACCCTATTGAGCAAGTTTGGAACATTCTAAACTGATGAACGGTAGCTTAACGCTTAAGCTGATGCGTTTGCGTAAGCTGATGAACCTACTACACGAGAAGCTCACTAAAAATTTGGAAAAGCATGGAACCCAGATAAAAACTTGATTAGATTGTCTTAAAAAGCGTGGAAAAGTATTTTAGTTTACATTAATATCTTTATTATCTGAAAGATGGTGGAAAGAGTTTGAAAATTGGGGTTTGGCGTAAAATCAGGTACATCTTGGTTTGGTGATACATTTTGGTGAACAATTTTAATTTCTTGTAATCCTGGTAACCCTAGCTTTGTATAGCTCACATCTTGGCATCAAAAAATCTCCAAAGAATCAAGATGTACCCGATTGTAAACTTTGCTTTCACATATATGTGCAAACTACTAACAGAAAAATATATGTTTAAGATTGAAAAACATAAGCACTGAACGAAAGAAACATCAAAGTTTAATAATTTATACCTAATTCAGTAATTTACAAAATTCAAGTTAAAATGTAATTTTATTACATGTGTAAGCTAAACATTCTTAGAGTAAACATCTTATTGAAACTAAAGTTTGATTGAAATCAGTATTTTAGTAAATCTTTTAAAATAATTTATTTTAAAGTATATTTTCCATGATTCTTTAAAAATATGAAAAGTGTTTAAATTAAAAAAATCCTTAAACATTTACTATTCACTGAAAAGTCTAATCTAAATGAAATTAATTCACAACATAGATTGATTTTAATTACCCAGCAAAATAATTTATAAAAACCAGCTTTCATTTACATTTTTTAAACATTTAAGTAATTCATTATTTTATTTTTTTTAAAAATTATTTAATACTTGTAATAAGGATTTGCTAGTGATTGTATTAAGATATAGTATTTAGGGAAAGGTTTATGTGAATTTTCATTGCACTTAACATTAAAAGTATGATGATATTATAGAAATGGTAAAAATATTATAGAAATTTATGGAAATGAATAAATCAGTGAAATTAGTGTTGAAGTTATATTAATAAAAATTGTATATTTTGATAATGCAAAAAATGTAACTTAGGTTTCGAAATTATGTATCATAGTAATTAAGATGAATAATCAGTGAAACTAAATTTAAGCTTAAGTAAGTTTTAATAAAATTTATTTGAAATTAATTAACTTTTGATGAATTAATTTTTAATTAACTAAACTTATGTTATCAAAATATTAATTTTTATGGAAGGAAAAAAATCCAAACAAACATAAATCAATGTTGTTTTAATAAAAGTAATTTTGGTTTAAATAATAAGAAAGCATGTTTTCAAGCATGAATATAAACGTACTCTAAAGTAATATTTTTAGAAAAATAAATGTAGATTCATTTATGTACAAATGTCTTCTAAGGAGTTCCAATGCAGCGTTGATTCAGGAATGCAAAACAAAAAATCTGTAAGACTTTTAATAAGGAGTGTCACTTAATGTTGGAATAGTTAAGGAATCACGCTCTTCATTCATCAATATTAGAAGTTTATTTCTACTATAATATACGATTGAAAAAAAAGTTGTGGTCTTTCAATGCTAAACGCAACTCTTATTTATTGAGGAAGTGGTAGAGGAATGATCCACTGAGATTCACTGTGATTCTGTCAGTGTTTTCATACTTATTACACAAAATTTATCAATTTACTAATAATAAACATTTTATCTTATTACTAAAAATATATATATCCTAAATTTGTAACAAAGTTTAAATATTAATGAAATTTTATCTAGGTTAAAGAAATATTAAGCGTATTTTTAATTAAATATTTAGCAATATTTTTGCAAAATTTTTGACGTTTTATTGGAGACCAAGACTTTATCAGAAAATGGATTGCATTAATTTTGAATTTTAAGCATGGAATTTAGAATGTGAAAGGTTTAATTTGATTACATTTGGCTACTTTAAAACTTCATGAAACTACTGTAATAAAATCGAAAAGTCATTCTCAGGTAACTTCCCTTTTTTGATATAAATTTCTGCCTTTAGAAACTTCAATCCGTTTCCATGTATTTGATTTTCTTACAATCATTTATTTCACTTCACTTAAATGCTGCTTACAAATAAGAGCCATTTATCATGTTTAAAATGTAATCGTACTCCACTAAGGATTGATTTCTTATACTTTTAAGCTTTCTATCTTTGGACATTTAACCAAAACATTAAAGTAATTCTAATTTTCCTTTTGATTAAACATCATTAGTCATAATTTCTAAGTTTGTTTTAAATCCTTTTATTTTGTTTCGTAAGAATTACATTTGGAAAATTTATCTGCTTCCGCTTCACTTATTTTTAACCCAATTTACGACATGTATAACCAATCAAAATCAAGAATAGCGGAGTATATAAATTTGCATTAATTTTTACTTACTTTCACAGAGGATAGAAGTATCAAAAGAAGAAAACGACATATTATTTGGAATTTTACATAATCTAAAAGTAAGGAAATTGTGTAAAATATTGAAACATACTATATTTACATTTTTGTTTTATATTAGAATGTTTTCAAAAATTAAAAAAAAACAAATATCATTTGCTTCAAAAAGCATTACTTAAATCAAATAATTATTGTAATCTTTTTTAAATTCTGGTTTTCAACCATACTTCCAGAATTTAAAAATATTTGTGTTTTAAGTTTTCATTACAAACCACTTTAAAGCTCATTTTCTTAAGCTATGAAATATGCATGTCTCAAGAAAAAAAAAACTTACTTCATTAGTTTATAAATATTTAACATAAACAGCTTAGCATAGCAGTTAAGAGCTTTGTGAATCACTGGTAGATTATAGAATGTTATTAGCATTATAAAATTACTCACAAACATTTTTAAAATATAGCTAAGACAGAAATCATTATATCACTTGTTTATACATAATTTTATTTTAAATAAAAAATAATGAAAGCAAATTTTTATAAAACACATTACGCCTCAATAAGCAGTTATAGATATTAAACATAAAAATGTTGTATGCTTGTTCATATTTTAAATGATAACAAATTGTTTTTATTAAAAATATTGTTGCGTATAAGCTTTTATTTAATTTTTACAGAATATATCATTATATTTTCATAATTTGAAAACATTTTCTTATTATTAAAAATATAATTTCTCATTTCTATTTCACATTTAAATTATAAATATATTAAAATAAAATATTTTAAAATCTTATTTTAAATATTTCTATAGGAAATTATACTTAATATTTTAAATGAAGGTGTCAAGAGTTTGGATGCAATAATATAAGAAAACAGAATATCGATAAAAAACAATGCTCTTTTAAAATTAGACTTCTTATCGAAAAATTACCAACAAAACCTGAATAATTTTTATTTTCATATGACTGAATTATTTCGTGGTCAAAATTGATTTACGAGCTGAATTTCATTCCATTTTCAAGCGCACAATTGCTTTCATCAGAGTATTACGTGGCTATAAACTTCCTTATAAATGCCGATGTCACTTGAAAATAATTTTAAGTATTAATTTTGTTTAAGTAGTTTTTGGATAACAAATATTTTTTTCACCAATTATTAATAATTATACTGATTTTTTTCTTTGCATGAGTGACTTGCTTTTCCGGAATGCGTTAATTCCTTAAGCGTATTACCAACTTAACAATAAGAGAGAAATGATCAATATTTATAAATTTGTTTCTGTCTTTTTTATTCAAACGCGCATTTATTTTTTCATGAAACAACTGATGGATCAGGTAGAACAGTGCACATATACTTTAAACGATATCCTGTGAAAACAACTCTTTCTAAAACTGCAATAAACTTGTTTATTTTTATATTGACATTTGCTTATGAGAAATGTTACCTTAAATTTATGATTTTCTTCAATTTTGTATGATGTATCAAAATTTCTGAGTCACAAAATTGAAATTAACATAATATAATAAATCCTTAGTACAATAAAATAATATTTTTCTTATGTTAAGATTAGGAATCTGAAATTTATGAATTTTCTGATACTAAATGGAAATACATTTGCTCAGTTGGAAAAGTTATGATTTTTTCTTAAAAAGGAAGAATATTGAAATAGTAAAAATGCTATTAAACAATTATGTGAAAATTATGTGAAATATAATATGAACCAAAAAATAGACTATTCTTTACACATATAATTTACCGTTAATAACAATCACCTTAATATTTTTAGGTATTACTATCAAAAATTTAATAATTCTAATTAACTATCAAATACTAATTAATAATCAAATACTAATTTAATAATTAATTAATCTATACCCCAGTATTTGCTCAGAGTATGACATACACGCACGTACGCACGCACGCGCACTCAAATCTTGAGGAAACATATATAGATAGTATATACGAATATATAATTATTTAAAAAAAATAATAGTTTCACACACACACACACACACACACACACACACACACACACACACACACACACACACACACACACACACACACACACACACACACACACACACACACACACACACACACACACACACACACACACACACGCACACACGCACACGCACACACACACGACACGCACACACACACACACGCACACACACACGCACACACGCACACACGCACGCACGCACGCACGCACGCACACAAAAGAATATATATCTAACAAAGATAGAGCATTCTCTAAATGTTGAAGAGATTAAAAGCTGAAGATTAGGATTAAAATTCATATGGATGATATTATAGATCTATACATTTAATTTACTGCATAACTTTTTTTAATTGCCTTCTTCAAATATGAAATAAGTATAGATATCAATAATTTATTGAATAATGTTCGCTCATTATATGTGCCATATTTCCTTATAATTTTAAGCGAAATATTTTTACAAATATTAGTTCATTGATCATATTAGTATTTTTTTTATTTTTCTGTTTAAAATATTGTTTCCGTTTGACATGTATTTTAATTTAATCAAAATGCTAAGCTAAAAATTATTGAAAATAATTACTCGTACTTTTTACTTATGTCAAAAGTATGAATAAAAACTGTTGAAGTACTTGCATGTTTCTCATGTTTCAGAAACTGTTAACAAGTATTTGCGTTGGAAAATAGATTAAAATACTGATTTTCGCAAACTGTAAAAAAATCTAATTGCATCATTAAAATGCATTCTTATCAAAGAAAATAAAATTACAATAACTTGAATTGTTGTACGTGCTTCCTTTACGTATCATTACAACCGATCGGTAAAATTCATATCTTAGTTTTTTAATCAATTATTTTGATTAAAGAATAATTATTATAATTTTAATTATAATATTAATAATCCACAGCAATGAATTTATTGCATAAAAGATTAAATATATGTTCTGCCGTTCAATAACATTTCAGCAACTCAAGCAATAAATTGATCAAAACCGGGAACTTATTAATCAGAATAGATTTAATTATATTTTATTTCAGTATAGAAAATCGCAATCCAGAAATTTAATATAAGGCTTTGGGAATAAAAATCCTAAATAATTTAATCTGGAGAATTTATCTTCATTGGCGCAAACATAATTGGCTTAGTTGAGAGAATTGTAAACTTAAATTAGTATCTGAAACATACAGTGATTGCATTTAATTAGTTAAATGAATTAATTATTAAAATTAATTTCTAAAATTGTAACTTAGTATAACAATATAATTGATAATAAAGGAACATTTTAGACAGAAAATTTGTTAAAGCTTTGACTAGAAATAAACTTATCTTGTAATGAATATTTTTGATTAATATAGATTAATGTTGTTTGCCAAAGAAAGAGGTATTTGATTGATTTCTAAGAGAAATACGTATTCACATTGTATCATATATAATAAATTAACTATAATTTTACTCCGTTTTTAAAATGTATTAGGAATTACCTTGTGACATTAATTTACAAATTTCTAATAGATACAGATATATATTTTTATAAATTCTTTACCGTTAGAATATAAATGTATACATTATACAATGATTTAAGTAAATATGTATTCGTTGTTTTTGAAATAAATAATATTTCGTCTTTTCGTTCTGCTACTGTTGGAATAGAAATGAATGTCATTAAATTGGCTAAAATGTACATTGAAATACTAACAAAATTATCAAGAATATTGTAGACATCATTACATGAAAATAACAAGATTTGCATCTATCTTGTTCCTTTGAGAAATAAAATATTACATTTGCATTTTAATGCAGAGAAAATAATTGTATAAATACTTTTATAATTTAAATATTCTTGTATTTTATCAAATAAAAACGTGATAAATTATTTTCAACTATAACTAAACTGATGTTAATATATTCTATATTACTTTAGATTTATATATCAGAATAAATTAGCTTAGATTTATTTATCAACTATATATCAGAATGTCATTGAATGTTTATTGGATTTAAAAATGATAAACAAGTCAAAATAATTGAAAAGTATATTCTCATTAAATTTTACTTTTACAGATTCTATATAGAAAACAAAAAATCACTCTTTTATACCTAAGCAAATTTTTAAGAAAGTATAGAATTTAACATGATAGGATTATAGGGTTATATTTAAATAAAGTATTAGTAGTTTAAAATATTCATGTTCGGTAATTTTAACAATTGAATATGATTACAAAATTCACATGTCGTAAATGAAAAGTTTTATAATGACATTAACAAAAAATTATTTTTCCAAACTTAACATAAATGATTGTATGTAATGAGGTAGATATTAAATTTATAGTGACTTTATTTCCTTATTTTCTTAGAAGTGTTGCTTAGTTTAAATATGAAATGTGTTCAACATTAAAATACATTCAATATCAATTAAAATGGAATTATTTTCTACATAAAATGAAATTACTACATAAAATCAATTTACTGTTACCATAATGCGTAAAGTTTTTCTAAAATAACTGATAATAAATAAATAAGCAATAACCTAATGAATATTTTTATTGTGTTTTTTTTGTTGATAAAAATGTGGCGAAATAATTAATCGTTTAAAAACTTTATTGAAATTAAAATCGTTTTAAGGATTTTATTAGTTTGAAAACACTATATCATCAAAGCTTTTGTTAGCATAATATATAAACACAATGCTTATACTTACTTATTTAAAAGGTGATAATGATAAAATTCTGTAAATGAATAATACCGCATTTTGACAGAAAAATAATTTTTCATAATTATGTTAAGTTTTCCAATTATGCGTGTGTGTATGTGTGTGTGTGTTTTCAATCAGACTTATAAATAAGTGTATACAATTTTAATATAAATCTTTCGCAACGAGTTTTGATTTATAGATAACATTATTAAATGATTTATTTTTGTTTCAGAAATTTTACAATTATTAAGTCTTTAAAGATTTTTTATATTTACCTATACTTTCAACAGGACATAGCATGCATAAACCTCAATTTGTTCGAGGATTTTCTTATTCTTTTCTTGATATTTCACATTGCTTACTCACTAATTGCTTATTTCAATCCATTAATTCATGATATTTTCCTAAGCTTTACATCATATTCTTTTTACCGAGACAATAATAAGATATTCTATCCCAGTTTTATTAAAAATATGCTAAGTAGTGGCAATTTATCATCAATCAATTCTATTTCTTTATAAAAACCTCAATAATCAATTTTCTTTACATTATTCATCAGATAGCAATCAAAATGCTTATGAAACAATATTATCTTCAAAGGAAATGCGCAACACTTTGCAAATTTCAATGTTCATAGAATTATTTTAATGATATTACAGATTTCATGAATTTAGTTAGAAATTGATAACTGATTAAACCTATTTTGTTGCATTTGAACAAAATAAGTTTTACTCTGCTTGAACAAAAAACTTGATAGAGCAACAACTACAGCTAACAGCATTGCTTTTTACTATATTATAGCTTACAAACTCTTAAAAAGTATAAACTAAACAAGAAGGGAAAATCCAAATAATGTTTGGTATTTACACAAAAAATTAGGAAATTTAGAAAAATATTCAACAATACTTAAAATTTTGGATTATCTTAAATGAATATAATTTGCTGCCATACAAAATAAATGATTCATATTTTACTATAAACATTAAATATATTTTTTCAGAAATTATGCGCTAATACAAATTTCTCAAATTATTTTTCTGTTGTTTTCTATTTTAACATTTAGATTGATACTGAGATCTCTGTAGTTTTCGTGCTGTTATAAAACATTATGAATCTAAAGAAAAGCACTGTATTAATGCATATAAATGCAAAAAGCTCTTTGCTGTATATCATATATTATTCTGATAACATAATTCTACAAAAGCTTCAGACAGTCTATTATTATATATCGACTTTATTTCAATCATGTTTAAATTAAACTATTTATACTTAAGCTAGTACATTATTTAATATACATAACTTTGATTTTGCTGATTAATTAAACTTAATTATGTTTGTAAACTTTTGCAAAATACTTCCTTTATTATTTATATTCAATTTTATTTCTTATGAGAAGGTTTGCCTGACTTCAATGTTTCAGGCAGAAAAAAAGCTGAACGTAAGTTAACAGGATTTATGCGCAGAAGTTTGACCTATTCCATTTTTGAGTCATTATATAGGTATTTTAAAATTGTAATTATAAATTATAGAGCTATTTCAATGTATTATAATTTATAAGAGGTTTTCTAACTGAGAGAAGCACTTCAAAAAGTATTGATTATAACGTTGCAATAAAATTATGAGGATTGATGAAACATTATAAATAATCGGAAATTAATTAATTTTTGGCTCAGGAGAAATAAACATAATATTTTAATTCTAAATTTAAAATTTGAAAAATAATGATCAAATTATTAGTAACAAATATAAGAGGGAAAAAAACCATTTTAAAATTGAATTCATTGTGTTATATATATATAAAGGCACTATGTTCTGTAAATAAGAAATAAATTGAATGGTAATGCTTAAAAATATTAATGGTTATTTAAATGTAATAATAACAAAATGAAATATTTCATTATAAGGAACTTACAATATTATTTTTAAAATTGAAATATCAAGCTAACTAAGTGCTGAAATTTACTTTATATCTAAAGATAAGAATCATTGGTTAAGAAATATATTTCCCCCTCTTTTTCCCATTTATTGAATTTAGAAAAAAATCAATCAATCATACTATTTAAATGTTTACAATGATTATTATATTGTTACATCAATATGTGAGACCAAAAACAATATTGTAAGTGTTGCTTTATGATTCATTACAGTTATATGAATGATTCAATAAATTTTGTAAATTATCAGATATCATATTTGTTATATGAGAAAAATTTAAAGTCCTTAATTTATTATTACTTTCATTCAAATATGCGCACTTCAATGAATTTGGAAATAAATTTAATACATGTAAAATTTTTACTCAGTTCAATACATTTGATGAAAAAAAATTTAATTATAGTCCAACAAAATAAGCATATTCTTGATGAAATGTCTTATTGCATGAATTATTTTAATTTGAAGTTTAAAATTTACTTTGAGAGAGAGTGAGAGAGATTAAAATTTTAACAATGTTTAAAATGTTTAAAAATAAAAATATTTGAAGAAAAATAAATAAGAGACAAATTTACTATTAATAGATTGATGCCTACTTTATTATATCACCAGTCACTTCGATCATTTGGGTATAACTCACATAGAAGGAAATTTACTCTCTGGTTCATTGAACATAAAAAAATTCAACTTCAATATATGAAATACCAATAATATTTTAATGAATATAGAAAATTACATTCGCGTTGTAATGTAATTTAAAGCATTGAGCAATATATATCAATTGTTTGATTATGGAAAGAAAATATACTTTATGAAAACTTGTAAGTAGAAAAAAGAAGAAAGTATAAAGTTGTTGATTTTTATCCTTAAATAGTTTTAAACTATAAGGCGTTTTCTTTCTATAAAAAGTTTGGTTGTTAGAAATATATATTTCAGTTTCATTGATTAGTTATTAATACTTAGGTTAACCATTCTGGATGAATATCAGGATTTAAAAAACAAAAAATGGGATTTCGCTGATTCATCACCAAATAAAAAAGTGAATTTAAAAACCTTAATGAAAATATAAAAATAATTAGTTAAAAGGCAAATCTTATTCTGCGTGGCAGATAGAATAAAATTATTAATTAATTAGACAGTTGTTTCAACAAAAATTTCTCAATTTAAATAAAATTTATATACACTCAACGTATATGCCAGTAAATACTATATTTATTAGCTACATTTCAGTTCATTTTATAACAGATTAAATTATTTCTAAAATTATTGTAGAAAATGCACATTTTTATATGACTGAGTGTATTAGCTATAAGTAATGGAAATATCAAGATAAGTTTATTGATTTACCTAGTCATAATAGTTATAAATTTAGATTTGCATGAATTTATCTGTAATGAAAAATTTGCTCCATAGTATTTAAACTATTGAATAATTTGCAATTCTTAAATTCTTTGTTGGTATGATTTTAATGAAAACAATAAAAAAGTTAATGAACAATAATTATTTAAGTTTGAAATTTTTCTTCTTCTTAAAGTTGGGTTTGTATGTCATTGGGCACCTCTGCTTTTATCAGCATTTTGTACCATTAACTCCAAACCCAATATTTCCTAGTTCCATTTGCTCGGGTCACCCACTTTATTGATTAAGACCGATAACCCTTTAATGGAGTCTAGGTGTAACTCTCTAGTATGGATGATGCCTAAAGAAGTTAATCTAGGGGGGGCAAGAGCCTCGCATTCGTAAATGATATGCTCTACCGTTTCCTCTTGCGTATGACATTTCCAGCAGATAGGGTCTTGCTGAAACAATCCCATCTCGTCAGAGAGTCAGTCATACTAGGGATAGCTTCCTGATTTTCACCAGAAGATGGTTTGAGGTCATTTCTACCTCAAGTGAAAGATTCATTGCTGCCCCTTTACTAGATTGCCTCTGAGTTCCTTTGCCTTTTTCAGCAAGGTCTACTTCAGAGGCTTCACCTGCAAATGCAGAAAGATTTGTTATTTCTTGTGTCTTTTCAGCCACAAGATAACATTTAATAAGCTCAGGTAATATAAGTCCACCCAGCATTGCCTGAGTTACTGGGCAAGGCAAATTACTCTAGAAGTTCGCCAGGCAACAAGAGGCTCCGTTAAGACACCATTACCGCGGTGCCAAATAACCCTAGGCACGGGTCGCATAACACCAGGGTTTACGGGAGCTGGTTCACGGCCTCTGATTCTATATTCAAGGCTATCCTGTCTTTCTTACAGGACATTCGGCTATCCACTACCTGCCGACGCGCCTGGTGGCTGCTCAAGCCCCAGGAAGGTACATGTACCCTGGTTGCAGGTTGAAATTTACTATAATGATTAAAATTTATTTTATTATCAGTATTTTTTTTAAACCTGTTGGAAGACGTTTTTGGGTTGAATTATAGGTTATGAATCACTGTTTTTCATTTTCTTTTGATTCGTAACCCTTAACAGCAAAATCACTAAAAATTCTAAATTTACGAGAAAGATATAAGAATAGGAAACGCATCATAATTCTTCTATAACATATCAGCCTTTGAATTATAATTATTATTTAAAGTTTATACATTTGCTTATACATTTACATACATAATAGTATATAATTGTTATAACATTTGCTTATAACTAAGAGATTTTTGTGCCATCGTCTACAAAAAAGTCTTCATAAGAGAGGTTTATAAATGTGAAAACCAGCTGTTTGTGTGAAACTCGTATGAAATTCAAAATGATACTTTTTGCTTAGGTACATTAACATATCCACTGGAGATTAAATAGTGGGTTCAATATAATACTGGGTACCCTTTGGTTTGGCAAAAAAATTTGGGGATAAAATTTATTTTCTGGTAACTCTAGTATTCAGTTTAGTCATTGTGTAGCTACAGTTGCTATTTTCTTACTCACATCACGGCGTTTATCTTGGCGTCAAAAAATCAAGGGGTAACCGATTGCAAACTTTTACCAAAGAAATGAAAAATAATGCCGTCCTGGATGAAAAGAGTTTAACTTTTGAAATAATATCAAGATTTTTTACCCGAATAGAACAGTTAATTATTATTATCATTACAGAGTTTGTTCACATTGAAGAGACAATGCGAGAGATTGAGGTATTGTTTGTCCATTCGTGATGTGTTCATAAATTTTCATGTGAAAAACTGACGTCTACATTAATTACATCTTTGATACTTGTGCGCCTTCATCACTATTCGATGAGCAATGTCTGCTGACTATGGAAGACAAAATGCTTGAATAAATATAATTTGTTTTAGAAGTAATTATATTCAGCGACAAACTTATTTAATTAACTTTAAGGCCTCTTTCACACTAGACGACTTTTATCGTACGATAAAAAGTTGTTCAATATTTTATCGTGAGAAGTTATTAAAAAACCACACACTAGACTGCTTTCTTTCACACTAAACGGGAAACGATATTGTGTGACCAATCTATTGTGTGGTTTTTCAATAACTTCTCACAAAAAATTTCGAACCATTTTTTATCGTACGATAAAAGTCGTCCAGTGTGAAAGAGGCCTAATCCTGATGCTTTGGGATTACTTATTTTTGTCATCAGAAATTTGAATTTGAATTTATTATTATCAATATAATATCTCAATCAAAAGTGTCTAGATTTGATTGAACTTTAATAAGTTCTATGAGTTTTCATAAATTTAAAAATATTTTGGTCTGATAATTAATAAAATGCTTTTTAGGACTGTTTGTGATCTATTTAAAATATAAAACCTTAACGTAAATTGTATTTATACAATGTAATACATATTTGTAAAAATAAAATGAAACTATTATGATTAAAGAAATTTCATATAATGTTATTTTTTTAAAAAAATATTAGTACGCATTCAAGAATGAATATGATTTGATAAAAACATTAGAATAGTTTTTATTATATTTTTGATAATAATTAAGTTTTTTAATAATTATTTGGAAATTTTGTAGAATGTAACTTAAAAACTTTTTATGTACATCAAATTTTACTATCAAAATTAAAATGCGTTTATAAACTTCCAATTCTAATGAATTTTGCAAAAAATTTAATTAAATGAGAAAAGCAATTAATTTCTGAAAAAGTATGGAGACATAATCACATGTCTGAAAGTATCATTGGTCATCAGAGTCATCTAAAATGTTAAGATATTGCTACTTAATATTTCATTTTTTAGGTATTTATAAATGTGGAATTCATGTCCGAAAATTTATTTTATTATGATGACATTAATATTCCAAATTTTCCAATAATTTGCATTGTGGTTCATTATTTTCATTAGCTTTTATATTTAATAATTTTTTATACTAATTTATTATACTTTTATACTAATCATTTTATATTATCTATTGTAAATGGTTTGATGTTTTGATGAATGATGAAATTAAATTTAAGTAGTCATAGAGATAAAATAAAAAAAGTTGAAAAAATGTAAAAAAATCATTTATATTGTAATTTTAAACAAGTCATATTGAAAGCTCCTCAAATTAAACAAGGATTTGAGTTCTAAACATATACATAAAATAACTGAATTGCATAAAATCAATTAAATATCGTTAAAGAAAGCAATAAATTTCAACTTTTCTTCATTGAAAATATGAATGGTTCAATTTATTTCAAGACGCTTAATGAACAAGAAAAATTTTGATTTCTGTATCATAAGAGAAACAAAGTCTTTGTATATTATTCTCAATTAAATTGGGCAGGAGAAACTCATACGAGCTTTATAAAATGCTTTAAATTTTGCAGATGTAAACTTAGAAATATATTTTTACTATTGAATCTGAAGACATTTTTCTAAAATGACTACTCCTAAGCTACTTCACAACTTATAACTCTATATGCTGTTAAAAAGCATTTAGTAGGACTCAAAACATGTTAAAATGCAATACTAGATAAATCAAATTTTACACAAATATAAAATAAAAGCTGTGGGTAGTAAATATGTTTCTCAGAAATAATAAAATATATTATTATGAAGAGGAAACTTAATTCAAAGAAAAAAATAAAATAGTGAAAAAATTTAATCAGGGAAAATTAATATTTCTCAAACTTATAAAAATGCTAATGATAATTTCAAAATAAAACTAAAAATTATAAAACGTTATTATAAAAATGCTCAAAATTATAAAAAAATATAAAATATGTATAATTGTTTTTAAATTTATAGATTTTACGACTATTTTTAAACATTTAGTTCTTTAAGACTTAATATGAAACTGTTTTGAATTAGCAAATAAAATTAAAAATTAACTGTTGTAAAAACTCATGAAATTTAACAAACCTTTGAAAACTTTTGAGTTTTGGTATTTTTTTAATTATAAATAAAATTTCAGCTAAAATAATAATTAATTAATGTTTCATGAGGTTCTCCATTAATGTATGTTATAGAGAAATTTAAGTTTAAATAATATTACATTTAATTATTTCTTAGAAATTTGATTTACAAAATTGACAAAATATAAGAATAAATTAAAAAACAATGTAAAAGAACTTAAAAATAAATTTCAATTAATATTATGGGGAAAAAGTATTACTTTAAGTCAAAAATTAGGAAATAAAATAATTTTTCATATTGAAATTTAATAGGAAAAGAAAAATTAATCAGTGACTTTCTTATACATATTGTATATTTTTATCATATTAATATATTAGTTTCAGTATAATTAAAAATAAATAATTGAATTATTTAATCAAAGAAGGAAAAAAGTAATAAAAAAGTTCTAATGGATTCGTAAAATGAATATTATTAGTTAAAATTTGTATTTCTTTTTTCAGATAAAGGTTTGATTAGTTAAAAATTTATTCATAAAAATATTGGTGCAAAAATGATTACATACGTCAAAATGATTAATGTATTTTAGTTTTAATCTCAAATTTATGTTATGCACAGTTGAAAAAATTTAATTATTTAAGCTTCTCATAAAGTCTCAGGCTGGAAATAGACATGTATTAATTTTGTTTTGAAAGAAATTATGTCTAGCATGATTTCATTTCCTTTATGTCTTAAAGTTAATTTTGAATTACAGTTATCGATATCATACACGAATAGAAATTTTTTCATAGTGAAATAAATATTTAAAAAATATTGAAAATTTAAAGCCGAATTCTTGTCTAAAGTATTTTTCAAAATTTTTGAATAATATAATCAAACTCAAATAGTAATATAATCAATAATGATATAATTATAATTTACATATAATCAAACTTATTACTATAATATAATAGAAATATTCTCATATGTTAAAATATATTATACTGTATATCATTAGTGAAATAAGAAGAATGGAATAATTGGTAGGTTATATTACTAGAAATTTTAGTCTTGATTTAAGATAAAAAGTAAATTAAAAAAAGTGAAAATCAATCATTAATTTAATTTTTCTAGTAATATTTAATTTTACCCCGTGTTGTCCTTTTGCAAATTGTATTACTTTTTATTTGATATGTAAATTATTTAAATTGAACAAAGGTTATAACTGTTGTATTGTGTTTGCTGCTTAAAACAAGAATTGTTTCATAAATGATATACTTTTCTATCACCTTTTTTTCAAATAATAAATGTAAAAATAAACTTACATCATGTAAATATTCTGGTTTCGAATAATACATATTTTTTATTTAAAAGTGAATATCTAAGCAAATCATAGTAGCTTTTCAAATGTGGAGTTTGTCAAATCATTCGTTAAATTAAAATATAAAGAGTAACGAATATTATTTTGTTACTTTTGTGTTTCCTATTACATTACTATATTTTAAATAAGATCTTTAGATAAAGAGACTAAAAATATTAGACAAAAAATACGAGTAAATAATTCATTGCATACCGTTTGAGAAAGAATATGGCTTAAGAAATAAGCTCTATAATTTCGCAGATTTCTTATTTAAATGAATTATCAGATAATTAATTCACTAGAGATTTAAGAAATGTTTAGAGAATCATATGAAAGAATATAAACATTATACAAACGTTTAAATGAGTTTTATTTGCAAAAACTTTAAAAATCATAAGTTGATTTGAATAATCGATGTTAAGCATCTCTTTTATTTATTCATTACTTAAAATTAAGTAACTTTGGTTCAAAATTTGGTTATATATAAATGGTTATTCACAAAAATAAGTACATAGCATTAAAGACATGTAATTCATCACAGTGTAGAAGACTAATTTCTGTGAATTTTATTTAAAAGAAAATATTACTAAAAATTTTATATTTAATTATAAGAGAAAATAGGTGTATTTTAAAAATATTTCTTGAATTAGCTTTCACTAGTCCTTTAATTGCGCTAAACTTTGATTGGAAGAAAAAATAAAATATAAAGCACGGGTTCTAGTCTATAACTAAAAAAAGTTAAATGATATTATAACTTATATAAATTGTAAAGTTCTAAGAAACACTAGTTTTTCTAAACATAATGAGCATTATTCTTTGAATTCTTTTATATTTATTTCTTATCTAATTTATTTTATTATATCTTGAATTTATTCATTGAAGAAAACCAATGAAAATAACGTGAGATTTTGGTAAAAATGTTTTTTGATTTCCAAAAATATTTCTGATATTCTAAATTTTAATTACACGTATCAATTTTTTTAAAACTTATAATAAAAACTAAAAAAATATAGTTGAAAATTATTAACTTCATATATCATAATAGCAATTCTAATACACAATCTATCGTAAATGAAACACTTAATTACGGAAATTACTTCAAATAGACTAGCAATTAGACAATGTTTCTCAATTGTTCTTAATTACAATTATGAATTTCAAAAAAAAGTCAGCAAAAACATAATATTAGCAAAATAACTAAAAAGTTTTTCTTTCTTTATTAATTTAATTTCATTAGTTTTCAAATTAGACCAATGTATTATCATATTGTATTTTGTGGAATGAGAAATATTGTGATTGGATTAATTCAATAAAGTATTTAAATATTTTCCATGCTAAAGGAAGAGAAGAATTTTTAGAAAGACTTGATAGATATGTGAATATTAATAACTGTAGTATAAAATTATCACATGATAAATAAGTAAAATTTTTTAAAGTACTTCATTAGCTAATTCGATTGCAAAGCTAAGAAAATTTATGTCTACCTTAGAAAATTAGATTGTGCCATTTAAATATACTGTGATAAATAAATTAATATCAATTTTCAGTTACCTGAAAAAATTAAAAATATTTGGAAATCTAAAGAGAAAACTAGTGTGGATAGAGTAACTAGATATTAGGATGGAAAATCATGTGTAATATGTATTTTTAAAAACACATTTGCAATGGAATTAATTAATGATTTAATTAAAATAAAAAGCATTTTGTCGCAAAAATAAGAAGCTATATATAAACTTTAAATTGAAATTTATTAAGTTTATTATTCAGAATGTTCTTTTAAGTATATATATATATATATATATATATATATATATATATATATATATATATATATATATATATATATATATATATATATATATATAAACATAAAGATCATTATATATATATATTTATAAATTTGTAAATTTGTTGAAATTTGCAAGTCTTTCATGAAAAGGTGTCACATTACAAAGTGTTAAAACAATGAAAGAACGCATATCTATTGATCTCCCTATCCATGATTTTTTTTAAAATTTATAATTTTGTTTGCTTAAGAATAAAAAAAAAACTAATAACAGTTTCTTTCTTTGAAAAGCCAGCCAACGGTGGAAAGACTAGCGTCCCTAACTTTGAAGCAGTAGGTTAGAGGTTCGAATCCTGAGCTGGGCATGGATGTTACTCTTCTCTCATTGTGTGTTTTTTTCGATCCTTTCAGTTTCGAATCAAACGTGGAACACTCAGTGTGGGCCCCATGCTTTAAGTTCTCATCACTTTCTCTCTTTTTAACGCTGAATGGATTAAATCCTAAGAATCACACCCCGGCATTTTTAAAAAACTTTGAATAGAGAAAAATTGAATGGTAAAATGGGATCAATATTTTACATTTCTTGACATTATGAAGATAATTAGATATAACATTTCTTAAAAATACCAAACAAAAAAAATTTTCTGATTTTTCTTTTATAAATAATTTTTGCAAAATGTTCGTAAGGACAAAAACATGTTATTGCCCGCGGCTACTAGATTTATGAATTATGATGAACGGGAAAGAATTTCCCAATCTCCAGATCTACGAATTTCTGAATGAGAGCATGTGGCTGGAGTTACTTGCAGGCAGTATTTAGTCTAAGATAGCATATGGTCTGGTATTATCATGAAGCTATGCAATTTAAAATCACCTGTACTTATCTTGGATGGGATTTTATAATATCCGATTGTAATTAATGTCCCAATTCAGCTTTTGCTTCTGTTTCAACAGAACTCAGAATGTCATTAAATGTTCCAAAAAAGGTTTGACTTCGGTTTAAATGCGATGAAGGTACGACTCTTGTGTTCCCAATTTGCTATCTTCATTTACTATCATTTTTTGAGCAATGCATTTAATAGCTCCATTTGTCATCCTGTCTCATAAATATTTGATTTTGTTCCATGCAAAGATATATACATCTTTGCTATGCAGACGCATGTCTTTTTGCATTTAACCACATGAGTTAAACCAAAAGAATTTGGTTGATTTTCTTCTTGCAATTATATTTAAGTTATTTAGTCAAAACTCATGGGGTAAAAATGTAGAGTTTTTACCTTCCAATGATAAATAGAAAATTATTTGTAGAGCTGAGACAAGACTTTTTGAACTTACTGACACAGTCTAAAAAGTATTTTGTGCATTTAAGATCTTAAGTATATTACCTTCAAACAAGAAATCCGTCCTTATCTGAAAAGATCTCTTAATTCCTTTATCAGAAAAGTCGAAATTAACAACTCCAAATTTTTTTAACCATCCTCTTTATGTTCTCTCAAAAACTGTATATTCTCTAAATATTTCCAATAAAAAGCGTATAACTATTTTAAAATGTTAAAATAGCTATACGTTTTTTAAAGTGTTTTTGTAACTTTTCTTCCTTTTTCAAATTTAGACAAAAGTCATGGGGCAAGAGATTATTATTTGTATCCATGGTTACACGATGGCATCTCTCTTAATACTAACGTAAATTACTTTTTAATTTTATTAATTTATTAAGTTACCCAGTGATGAAATAAGAATGTCAACCATGCGTCAAAGGAATTTACTCATGTTTATAATCTGAATTGACAAACGTTTCTGGTATATCTAATATAAAAAATATCAATTTAAATATAAATCTGACTACAATGTTAACTATTAATGATTAATGTTGTATATTAACTATAATTGGTTAAATATTGTCACTTAAATTTCTTTTACCAAAAATTTAATTGTAATTCTCTATTAAAATATAACAAAATTTTATGTTGCTTAAAGGTCAAATAAAATATATTATAAGTGTTTTTTTTCGATGGACACACACTTGGGTGACGAACTCTATGACACAACAAGGCCGGAAATTGCTATTCATTTGTCGTTACCCAGCGAGCACCTATGAACCAAGTCACGGAGGTGAGTAGTGTTACCCGCGCCATACCATCACAAAACCGTTTATAGGGTGGGCCACATTCATACAACATCACAAAAGAAAGGACAGAGAAACACAGAGAAGGAAAGAAACATCCATGCCCGAACCGGGATTTGAACCCGGGACCAACAGCTCAGCAGTCAGGAACGCTAACCACTCAGCCATCGGTCAGCCGTTATTAATATAAGAATGTAAAAAAAATCTATAATGTGAAAAAAATATTTCAGCATAAATTTAAATATATAAAAATGTGGGATGTATTGATAATGATTTACTATTATATAAGCCAACTTATCATACGTGTATACGTGTATAACATTTATTTAGTTAATTTATTAATAGTCTTTAGACGAAATTATAACTATAATGACTTTAAGTCTTGTATTCATTGTAACGAATATTAGGATAAATGGATCAATCTTATTTAGGAGTAATAAATATGTGTCTACTAAAACTTTATTTTGAATAAAGTAATATCTTCTAAATACTGGAAATCAATAGATTATAAAAGTTACAAAAATGAAACTATTTTTATTAAAAAAATTTTATTTTAAAGTATTTTTATTTTAAAGAAATAAAAATGTTCATTTTTTATTTGCATTTTACCATTGTGAAAATAGTTAATTTCAATTTTAAAACTAAAAACCTTAATAAAGCATAAATTAGTCTTATTTAAAAAAATTCTTTTTAACATTAAATTGTACTTCATTTCACATATAGCTTCAAATTTACTCTTCCGTAATTAATGATACATTGTTTTGAAAATATTTTTAACGTTTGCTTTGAAAGAACCTTTAAGAATTTACTAATAAAATATTTCACAAATTTTAACTTATGATGCATGCCTTAAAACTTCAAAATTTTGAATTTTTACGAAGAAAACAAAAGTTTTCTTGTATTTTTAATGCACACTTATTTACACAGTAGAAAATTTAACTCAAAACATTCTTTCATCTATATTACTCTGAAAAAAAGTTTAAAATGCATTTATTTCTTTTTCATTTATTCTGGACAATAAATAGCTTAAATTTTTTAAGACATCTTTTTTAATTATGTAAATCTTTTATATATTCATTTTCAATTTTGAATCTTATAGTTGTGATATTTATATTATTTTAGGTATAATCCGAACATAATTATATAGATTATATTAAATGATCATTACTAATGTTTCTTTGCTATCTCCTTTTGTCAATAAGCAAAATTCATAATACAAATAATTAAAAAAGGACACCAATAAATTTCTTTCAATTAGCAAAAACATTTAAAAAGTAATTTTTAACTTTGTGATAATGAAATATTTCTCTTTAAATAGCAACTTTAAATAAAAAAAAGTTTAAATCAATTCATTTAAAAGTTTGAAAGCTAAGATAAAAATAAATTCATTTGATTCTTCTTATATTTAACTTATATCTTCATTATCCGTATTCAATGCACGCATTTTAATTTCTACAATGAAGATAAGGATATTATTTAACAGTAAACTAGTTAGTTTTATACTGCTGCTCGCGAACAAACTGCTCCTGTTATACACGAAAGAAATGCTGTAACATAATGTATTTTCATATAATCATTGTTCAAAGTTAGAATAGACATTAAATTCTCTGTTAATTCTTTTTTCTTTGGCTTTGATATTTTTCGGAAAACAATGAATTATATATATATTTTTTGTCTTGAAGATATTTATTCTAGGAATTTCTAAATGAAAGTGGTCATAATATAAAACCTTGTTCTCCAGGTTCTCAAACTAGTTTTGCCATAAGAAATATCATATAAATACGATAATTTTAATGCAGTTATTTCCATATTTCTGCATGTTGATAGCCTTCAGCAGTTAAACTTTTCCGTAAAATTATAAAATAAATAAATAAAAATAATTTAAGACAATAAAGTATTTTTTAAAAAATACAATGAAATTAATATTTTTTTCTAAGAAACACGGATAACCATTTAGAAAATGAATTTCATACATTTGAATAAGTTTATAAAACCATTAAAATTTTTTTAGAATGCAAAATCACTTTAAATCCAAAGAAATGCAAATCTAACTTCTATCAAAAAGCAAATATGTATTTTTCTGATATTATTTTTATCAGGAGTTACTAGCATTTTTTATAAAACGAAGTATTTCAAAATTTGAAAGTAAAAATATTAGTCAGGATTTAATGAGAAACTTTAAAGTTAAATTTTCCAACTAATAATTTACTTTCCAAGCATTTCTTTGATTTTTACATATTAGTTTATTAGACCATTTTTTCCTCTTTTATTTATAATATTTTTTACCATTTTATGAGAATTTTAAATCTATAAGACCATTCATTCATAAAAATTTCAGTAAAACTTTATGCGTCAGAAAGGCATTTTTAAATCTGAATATTTTCCCTGAGAAAGATGCTCTGTAAAAAATGAATATATTCACAAATCGATATTATGTTTTTCCGAATAAAGACCATGACTTTCACTTTTATGGTACACATGTTATTGGAAATATATGCTAGAAAAATATTTAAAGTTATGAAATATAGAAATTTTGATTCATTTGGCACTTATAGATAAATAAAAATTAAAAGTTTTTTAAATTTTGTTGGTTCTTTTCACTATAGAATATTTATTGAAAATAAACAAACAGTTTCTTTCTTTGTAAAAATATTCCATTATTCGTATTTTTACTTTTATTTCAAGTTAGGGAGGAACATTTTGGTGTCAATATAATCTTTAAAGAATATTTTTGTGTCTGACTATAATATAGAATATACATATTTTGCTTCATAGTTTCTCTACGTAAATAAGACTAAAATAATTTAATATTATTTGCTGATAAAACTTGTATGTTTTCAATCACATTTAAACATTTTAAATATGATTCGTAAAAATAATTCCAGTTTCAAAGTCATGAAATAAATTTACATATCATTTTTTCAACATCTTTGAAATCACATTTTGCAAATAACAAACATGGATGTAATTCAATTGCTTAAACTTCAAGTTTTAAATCATATCCAATACGGGAAACCAGTCAGAATATTTTTAAATCAAAAAAATATACAATATTTTATCTCTGATTATGATTTAATGGATTCCAGACATTTTTAAATACTTATAATCCATTCAATTTTCCTTCGTATTATTTTTCGAATGAAGAATAAATTTCCGAATTAAAGGAAAAATTTCTTTATAAACTAGTGCTTCACTTTTAAGGTATTACAAGTTTGCATTCGCTATATTACTTTTCAAAAAGGTAAATTACAATACTTTGACTTCTAAGAATTGTTTTTTAATATTCATATTTCATTGTTGAAAATAAGCGTACAAACAATAACAAGCATTTCATGAAATTCACTTGTGTAAGAGTAATAAAAATATTGTTAGATCATCTTAAAAATAAATAAAAGAAAAATTAAAAAATTTAGAAAAAATCCAAACGTTAATTTTTTTTATATTTCTCAAGTTTTTTAAAATTATAATATGTGATATTAATATTATTCGTGATAATCAGACTTTAATAAAAATTAATTTATATGTAAGCACTATCATTATGATTACAACAATTTGGTGAAAAATAATTACTTTTATGTGAATTTTTGTAATCATGGTTCATAAAAGTTATCGCTAAATATTTATGTTAATTATTAAATTAAAAAGGCATGTCTACTCTAAATAAGTATGTAAACAGCAATATTTAAATAAGTATAGTATTAATTCATATATTTATCCTTATGTTACAGTTATGTTTGATACTTGTTATTCTTACTAAATAATTATGTGTTTATTTTCTTGTAAAATAAACTAATAAATTATAAAAATGGTTTTAGTATTTATAATTGTATTTATTTTGAGAGTTTTAATTCGATCAAAATATTCACACATTGAAAAGTATTTCCTCATTTTATGCATTAGTAACATTTTATACACTGCTTAGAACATTATTTACATTCTTTTGATCAGTTTTACTATTATTTCTTAATTGATCAGGTTATAGAATAATGGGAAGTAAGGTTTCCTATTATTATGCATATTTCCTATTATTCTATCATTTATCAGGTTATTCAACAGTTATATGCACTGAAAGTGAAAAGAATTCGTATATCTCATGCAAGTACTCTCTCTCAATACTCAAACGAAAAAAAATTTCTCCAAAATATTTTTACTTTCATATTCTTCAAAATATTGTTGTGATATATATATATATATATATATATATATATATATATATATATATATATATATATATATATATATATATATATATATATATATATATATACAGTAAGACCCCACTTAACGCGGGGGATACATTCCATGAAAGTAGAGCGTAATGCGAAACAGCGCTAAACGAGGCTATCTTTACATGTAAATATTGGGGTTAGGGGAAGATGGCTAGGAAATTGATTAGGTATTAAATTGAAAAAGTATGTTTTTTTAATAAAAATAAAACCAATTATTTATTTCTTAAAGCCCAAATTAATACCACATTATTATTTCTTGCAAAAATAAAAACAAAATATAAATTACAAAACAATATATTCTTAAAAAAAACAAATAAAATTCTAAGTCAGTCATGTTTAATTAGCCTTCCGCGTTTTCAGTGTTCTGCCTTTTTGTGACAAAAGCATCTAATGTTGTTTGCCTTTTTATTTTGCGTTGTTCTCTTAAAAGTTCTTCATAAACGGATAGAGCATCTCAAAAACCACGCCTTACTTTTAAGCTCCTGTCAAAATTCGGATCATTTTCAATGAATTGATCCATTATTTCAGTTATGGTAGACAAACTCCTTTTTACAAATGCCCTCGAAAGTTCTTTTTGCTTTTCTTCTGAATCACTGCTGTCAACATTTTTGTTTTCTTCTTGTTCAGTTAATTCCTTGAGCTCATCATTAGAAAGACTAGCTATTGCTTCTTGAATTATTTCTTCGACATCTTCCACATTTACCCCTTCAAAACCGGTTTGCTTCGTTAATTGCACTATCTCTTCCACTATTTCATCCACATCGACAGAGTGTCCAACGTCATCGGTCTTACTTAAATCCGGCCAAATATTCTTCCATACTCCTTTCAAAGATCTTTCTGTTACCTCATTCCAAGAAAGGCCTACGTTTTCTACAGCCTTCACGATGTTGTAGTTTTTTCAAAATTTTCTTATGGACTGGTTCTCTTCTCCGTCTGTTTTTTCAAACATTTGCTTAAAGGTTCGCCGCAAGAAATAAGCCCTAAAATTTGATAAAATACCTTGGTCAATCGGTTGAATTAAAGCAGTTGTGTTAGGCGGCAAGAAAACCACTTCGACTGGAATGCATGTTGTTAAGTCTGATAAATTTGTTGGGTGGCTTGGAGCATTATCAATTAACAGAAGTGCTTTTTGTTCAAGTTTTTTAATTTCGCAATAACGTTTAACAGACGGGCAGAAATGTTCAGTGAAGCAATCCGGGGAAATTTTCGCAGTTATCCATGATTTTTTATTAGACTTCCAAATTACAGGTAAAGTTGATTTAGATATGCCTTTCATCGCTCTTGGGTTTTTGGAATGGTAAATTAGTAATGGTTTTAATTTAAAATCTCCGCTTGCGTTAACACCTAGTAGAAGGGTTAAGCGATCTTTTGCAGCTTTAAATCCTGGTGCCCGTTCTTCTTCACGGGATAGAAATGTTCGTTTCGGCATTCTTTTCCAAAACAAGCCTGTTTCATCAACATTAAAAACCAATTCTGGAGGATAGTTTCCTTCTTCAATTATTTTTTTTAATATCACTGGAAATTCAGCCGCCGCTTTTGTATCACCACTTGCTGCTTCTCCTGTAATCTTTATGTTTTGAAGGTTATTTCGATGTTTAAATCTATTAAACCATCCTCGACTAACAACGAAAGTTTTACTTGTATCAATTGTCTCAGCCTGAATATAATTAAAAATTCTTCTAGCTTTTTCCATTATGATAGATTGGCTTAATGGCATATTGGGGTCAATTTCGTCGTCAATCCATATAGACAGTCGTTTTTCCATTTCCTCTATGATATTATTTCTAGAACGGGTAATTCTAGTTGCAGAGCTTGACGTAGTTGTAGTTGCCGATGACAGTATTTTTTCTTTATTCTTCATGATGGTCCTTATTGTTGAAGTTGGCAAATTCAATGAAGCACTAATTAGAGTTTGACGTTCACCAGAATCTAAGCTTTTAATCACTTCCATTTTAGTTTTGAGTGAAATGCTTTTTCTGGTTGCTTTCTTTTCTTTTTCATTATCACCCATAGTAAAAACTAAAGATCAAAATATTTGACACTATAATATAGTATTAAATATGTAAATTAATACCTACTTACAGTAATGTCAACAAATGTTTCCAATAATAAAAATATGTCTGTACAATACTGCACCAAACAAGTACACTCTTTCGGATATGTATTTGAAACCTATCGCTGCATAATATTTCGTGGAATCCCCGGGTTGAAATAAAAGAGCGCTAAGCCGAAACAGCGCTAAACGAAACAGCGTTAAGCGGGGTCTTACTGTATATATATATATATATATATATATATATATATATATATATATATATATATATATATATATATATATATATATATATATATATAAAAATTACTAAACTTATGTCAATTTCAAATATATTTGATGTTTTGATTCGTTGTCATAAAAGAAATCGATGTTATAATTGCTGAATATTATACATTTTCTTAGCAAGTCACTTAGTATTTTTTGAATATATCTATTTTTTTTTACATATTTTACTTTTTTATATAATATAGCTTCTTAAAATATTAAAATAATTAATTGCTTACTGATGTAGTACTATATCAATGCAATTTTATAGTAATGCTGATAAAAGTAATGTATATTAAATAAATATCACTGTTATTAAAACGAATTTTAAGGTTTCGGACAATCAGTTATTTTTTAAACAGAACAATTGCAGTTAAGTTATGTTGAATTTATGTTAAAAATAATAATTACCAACCAATGCGATATTTAGAAACAATCCACCAATATTATTTTACTTCTCCTAGAGCTTGACTTATTTGTATCCTATTGTTTTGTTTCAATATTTTATTCATTTGAATCTGGATACTTCTGTTTCTTTTTTAATATAAAGCTGCTATTCAGAAGTAAAATAAAATAACTATAAACATTATTTAATAAATATTATTCCTATTCATTCAAGTATACGAGAACTTAATTTCTGATATTAAAAAAAATTTTTTTGAATTTTAAATAATTTTATTCTTTGTATTGATTTGTCATAATAAAAAGTTTGTCGCTTTTTTAAAAATTATTTTCATATGACAGAAGTATATTTTTCTTTTAAGTTTTGTCATACAAAAGAATTTTTTTATATAATCATTTTTGCACAATATCTATAATTTTGTAACTTTATGAATCTTTATATTTGCATTATCATTATGTAAATACAGAAGTACGAAACTTTTTTTAAACAAAAATTTAAAATATTTGTTCAAGATAAAATCTATTAGGTAGATAAATTGGTCGGTTATAATGGGCAATTGAAGTTCCATGTTATATGCAATAATTTTAAAATAATTTAAATAGAAATGGCAAATATGTAAGTGCTATTTTAAAATGTAAGGTAAAATATTTTATGTGTATTTAAAACATTTTACTGAACAAATTTTTTATTGCTAATTTTTAATTTGAAATAGGTGGATATAAGTGTTTACAATGATGTATTAATTTCCACAATTGTTTAAAATATTGAATCCTAGATAATTAAGGATTCTTTTATTAATTTATTTGCATCATGTCCTATTGATAAGTATTCTAATTGTGCATGTGTGAGCTTAAATAATTATCATTCTCTCTTAATATAATTCTTGCTCACTTTAATTTGATTACCAGTAATTTTAATATGAATGAAATAGATTAATTTTATTTTCATGAGAGAAAATGGAAACATTAAATGAGCACAATTTTTTATATCATATTTTATTCACTCAAGATATACACATTAATCAAAAAATTAACTTTTGTATTTTTTAAAAAGCCAATATAAATGTATAAAAATAAATTAAATACACTTTAAAACTAAAAACAGTCAGAGTGTGTATATTGCAAAAGTATCAACTAAATTATTTGAATCATTTAGCGAAATATTTGATATTTATTTCTTAGTGTTTATACACTTCATATTTAAATATAAGTTATTCATACTTAATGCCTGTTTCCCATGTAGTAATACATGTTTTTGATTATTACAAAAATAATATAAAATAATGCTTCAGTTTTATATTTTTAAAGATATCAGTTAAGTCAAATTGAAATGCTTTGATTAACACATACCTTTCTGATTTCCTGTAGTAAATAAAGGAATAGTTGTTATAGGTCAGCAGCAAGTTCAGATAAACGAAACCCATTTTGGATGCATCGTGCAGATTGGACAGAAAGCTTTCCAATAATAACTGCAATCAAACTTAATGCACACACATGAAGTGAAGGATATGACGCCAGTTTCCATTATAAGAGTCTGCGTTGATTTTGAGCAATGTCTATTACTAGAGAGCACAGAAACGAGGTTATTAGTATTTTACCTTTCACACAAATGACTGTCGTGAAAAATCTAAATTTCATGGGTTTTCAGTTCTTTTCAGACTTATTTTGATGAAAATAAAAACTCTTTTTTCCACCAATTTCATAATTTTCGTGCAATTTCAGTGTAACACTAATTAAGAGATATTTAATAGTAATTAAAATTTAATAAAACGTCAAAAATATTAATTTGTATAGTATATTTATTTGTTATTATATAACGACATACTTTTAAAGGATAAGAAATTTGAGAATAAGTTTTATATATATTACCAATAACAAAAAAAAAAATAGCTTGAATTTCAAAAAAAAAATGCAAATATAAAATGAAATCTTTAAGGCATGGTACCAAGATCATCATTTCTTTATTTGCGTCGACGTTTCCGAATGAATGCGACAGAGAAAGAAAAAACTTTTTTTATGAAAATGGTTATCCAGAAATTTTGAAAATACAAATCACCAGGAATTGCTATAAATTATGATAATTATGATGCATTTTAGGTTATCTTGATTATTCTTTAATTTATAAAACGTGTAAATTAGCAAATATTTATTATGCCTTGAAGAAAGTTGTTTGTGTGGGATTAAATTTGAAATATTGTCAGAGAATAGAATTTATTTTTTGGTTCATTTTTGTTTCATAACTCATTTCTTCCGATAGTGCATACCTACTATTCTGTTGATACGTGGGATATAATGCAGAATTTATTAATTTCCGTAAAAATAGGGAATAAATACGAACAAATAACATTTTAAATATCATAATGTTAAAATATATATCTTTCAATAATCGAAAAATTTGGGAATCAATAAGAGAAATATTTTTTTTATTTTATGGTTGTAATTTATAAACTATTTTTATTTTTCAGTAAATAGTTGTTCCTCTTTGTAAACAGAGAACAGTACGACAAGAAAATTTTTTTTTTCAAATTTAATGAAAAATTTGAAATAAAACTAATCGCTTTTTAAAAAATAATAAAATCAAAAGGAAGTGATTTATTTGCTTATTTTCTATGCAATTTATGAAATTCCTTAAAAGTAATTAGAATTGGATAAAAGCTTCTTTTCAGAAACAAATTTTCTTTAGCCGGATTCATTATGTAGACGTACTTTGTAATATAAATTATTCATGACTTTTGATGTCGTTTCTACCAAAAATATAATATTTGCTAACTAGAAATAATAGCTAATGATAGAAATATATTTGTATTACTGCTATGTTGGTGAATATTGACATGGTTATGGTTGAATGTATAAACTTCACACTTATTATCTTGTAGATGCTTTTCCTGTAACACGAATACATAATACAGATAAATTTTAGGGTACATAATTTCAGACAAAATCTATTCTAAGTGTTAAAAATGTTATTTTCAGTCGTTTGTTTTATGAATCAAGCGAAGTGTTTTCGTTCAAAACCCTCGTTACTAGATTCATAATGATTCAGTGTCTTATCATAAAATTAATTTCATATGTTCAGTATTTACACTTTTTCTTTTTACATATCTTAAATAATTTTATCAATAAATAATGTGTTAAACTTGTTTATCAACAGCGAAATGAAATATGAATCTTTGATATGCTATATAAAACGTTAAAAATATAATTTTATTGTATTTTTCATTTGGAATACATACGCTTGATCAAACCTTAAATAATAAGAATAAAATTTAAAAAAATCCCACATTAAAATTTAACAACATTACTAATCAGAAAAAATATTACTAAGTGAATTGTGAATTTAAAAATCTCAATTAAAGTAAAATTACGAAAAAATAAACATGCAGAAATATTAATAACGCGAAAAAGCTAAATTTGATTTCACTAAAATTTTGTGACATTATTTTATGAAATAGATAAAATTGTAAATTATGTTATTGTTTTTGCTAATCCTCTGACGAAATCAGACCAGATCGATGAATTTCCTAACCTTCTTAAAGTTAGAAGGGAGGAATAAATTTCTTCCCAAATCAGACTCAAACATATTAAGATGCGGTTATCAGAATCTTGGTACTGGTGGCATTTTAGACAATAAGAGTAAAATTTTTCCCTTTCAGAAAAGGCAACAAATTTAAGGTGATTGGTGAGAAGATGCCTTGGTACAGTTGGTACAAGTTTCTCTGCCAGGTGAGAAAGGTTAAAGTTTGGTCTGATTTACTACTCCTGTACAGAAGTGAATAGGGGGCATTAATAAATACTTTCTATTTTAGGATTTTTCCAGGAAAAATGTTTAAGGTAGGTAAGCTCTGAAGAAGATAATATTGGATGAGTATAAACCTCCTAAGCTAAACTGTCTTCCATTTTATTATCAAGAAGTTCGACGTGGGATGATATCTACTGGAAACAAATGCCATGTTGATGAGAAACAAGCTTTTATTTGAGTAATACACAGTTATTTATTTTGTCCTCGATGTGGGTCTCATTACTAAGATGATGCATCAAGCTGCGGATTCAGTAAGAATGCAAAGGTTACTACAGTAATTTTCATTCAGTATGAATTCAATACTTATACTGATTGTAAGTAGTTCTCTTTTAAAAATGGAGCAGAAGTTTGGATTGACTTGGCGAATAGTAAATTTTATTTTTGAAATTTCAATGTAGATGCTTCTGACTGCAGAATCATTGATTTTAATGTTACCTGCGGTAATATTAATGTAACGTTTAGATATTTTATTTATAATTTCCATGGCTTATTATCTAACAGGATTTCTGGATGAGAGAGATTGTCGTTAAGTGGATGCTACAGAAATCTCCATCAGAAGTGCAGAAAAAAAGGTGGCCCAACATTTGTAGAAGATACTGATATGTGATATGACAACATTGATTATTTTTCATAAGTCTTTGAATAGATGTCAAGTTACTTAGATATATGAACGGCTTACGTTATGTTTGCCATAGCTGTAAAAATGTAATATTGGACAAGACTTGATTCTCTTCTAAAGTAAAGGAATTGAAGTTCATCTTCTAACGAACAATATTTGAAGGGCTGTTGCATTTCACACCAATAACTAAACGAGAAGCACTTATAACCGAATTTATTCTAATCTTTACAATTCGGATTCTCAGGCTCAACAATTAGCTGGCTAACCATATTCAAGTAGAGGTTGTGAGTGTAAGATTAGAAGTTCTACCGATAACGACATCAGACTCTCAGTCTTTACGAATGAAGTATTTTAAAATATATAAACATTTTCATATCTTTAATATGTTTTAAATGTTTATCACTTGAAAAATTCAGATATAAAATATATCCTTAATACTTCGGACGTTTCTCATAGGCATGTTCCTGGTGTTCATATGTCAAACTGTGTTGTTAGTTATTATTATTATTATTATTGGAAAAGTATTAATAAATGAATAGTTTATTAGTGAGAAAAAAGCGAGTAATTGATTTAGCCAGAGTAAAACATAGTTTAAGTTCTGCCGCAAACATGAGTAAAGTCAGGAGAGTAATTGAGTTTAGACCCTGAATCGTACGCAATATTTTCAGGGATCCATGCAGCGATATCAAGTCAAAGTATTTATATTAATTTGAAAATTATTAAAAGCAGGTATTTAAGTCAAAATTACCATGAATTATTTCCAACTAATACAAAACCCTAAATCTCATTTCGAACACCTTTTTGAACCAAAATTATATGGTGTCAAATTTAGATAACGCGTAATTATTATTTTATTGGTAATGACTGAGTTACGGAATGTAATACTGAGTAACAGAATGAATTAGAAAGTGTTTCATATAAATCAATGATAAAATTACTTAGAAATGTGATGGAAATAGAAAAAATTGGTCTTAAAAAGTATGATTAACTTCAATTGTATGAAAAATCACTGTTAAAGAATAAAATGTACATAAAAGGATTAAAATTAAAAATAGAAATGTGTGAACAAAAGAAAACTCTTTTTGTTTGGAAAACCCTTTAATTGATTATCTAATTTAGTGAGAAGAGAGATTTACAGTTTTTTTTTGATAGATCAGTTCAATATTACTTGTTATATTTTAAGATCCCGAAGACAGATTTTAAGGCTTTTATGTTAAATTATTTAAAAATAATTGTAAGAAATCTGGTTGTCCATAAAATAAACAAATTATTTATCTTCTTTTTAACTGAGACACTTTAGAATAAAAAAAAAAAATACTTTTAATATTAAGAACTATGAGAAATGGAAACGTTATTTACGCCTAATCTTTTGATATTCATAAATATTCATATGAATTTCAGATTAAAAATTCACAATCAACTTTGAAGTTCAAAGCCTTTTCTTAATTTTAGTATTATTTTCTTCAAAAAGGAAGAAGAAAGAAAAAGGAATTGTGAAAAGACAATTTTAAATAAAGAAGCGACCATATATAAATCTTACATAACTTTTTGTAATTTTTCATTGCAGTTAAGAAAGTGTAGCTTTATTAAATGTTATTCTTAATCTGGTTCAAGCACTTTTTGTATGATAATTAACCATTGATTTATAATACAACAAAATAGTTTGTACATAAATTTTACACATAAACATACAGATTCTGAATTCAATTATATTTAAATATTTTTTGGAAATCAGTTTGTACTAAAATACGTTAATTGTACCATTTCTAATTGCATAATATAATGGAAATTACCATAATTAGCAGAATAAATTTTCACTTTATCACAAACTGGCATAATAAATTAAAAAAGATAAGATAAATGGAAAAACAGAGAAACAAATATAAAAATTATAGCTTTTCATACACACAACAGTAAATAGGATATTATGTTTACTTTGGAGGAACAAAAAAGTATAATTGGATATTATTTTATTTTTAAATTATATGTGATGTGATTGCAGTATTTTTGGTTTCAAAGCTAAAATTTTCATTAGAAATTTAAATTAGGGTTTAGTGTAATTGCTCAAAGCCGATTAGTTGCATTAGTTTGAAGAAATAGTAAGAAAACATCGTTAATACCGTGTCAGCAATTTATAACTAATTTTTGAAAAAAAGAAGGCCATTGTTTTGATGTAAGTTGTTTTGCTGCTTCATATGAATACAATTACAACTTGATAAATATTCCATTCAATATTGATAAATAAATTTATATGCTTTTCTTTTCCTCAAATTCATTTATACTAATTGATAAGAAAGCATCACGAGAATAATTAATAAATGTCGCTATAATCAATTGCTACTTTTTCTTTTCTTTCATCCTAACCTCATCGTATCAAAATAAAGCATACAGTAATTTCTTTCTTAATACCTTCTAGTTTCATTTTATAATATCTAGACTAAATGACTTTTTTTCATAACTCAAAATACAGCTTTATATTTTCAGTTCACTTGTATTTCTTCTAATTAATTAATAAAGTATGTGTACTATTCTCTTTTATGGAACAAAGATAATGGAACTGAAAATTATTTATAACAAAAGTAGAGTTAATTAAAAGTAATTTGAGAGAATATAATACATAAAAAATTTATCAGAAACATAATTTGCATAATAAATGAAATTTATTAAATTTTGTGTAATGTGTGTGTTATAGAGAAATTTCAAGGATGATGGGGAAGAGCAAAATCTGTTGTGGAAAAGTGGCAGATTTATTGAAGTATATTGAAGGGTCATGTAATACTTAACTTCACTGTGGTTTGAAGGTATTTGAAAAAGATATTTGCAATTAGTGTTTCATTTAATTTAATAAAACATGATTGATTATAATGAAAAAGTTTACTTTTCATATTTTCTAACTAATTACTTTGATTTCATCAATGAAAAGCATTGTATTATTCTCTCTCTTTTGCTGCAATAGTCATTAAGATAATAAAAATATTATTAATATAAAATGATTCTTTCTTTAACAATAAAGTGGCTATTTCCAGTTAATATCATGATTACACAACGTTGTTACAATTCTCATAGGTAGAAAATATCCGTGACGTCAGATGACGTTTCATCTACGTGACATCATATTGAGTCTGTATGGTAAATCAAATTTATCGACGAATTTGCTGTCCCCCCTCAAACCGCATTCTTTGAGCGGCAGCAAACAAAACGAAGTTCACTACTGAATGTCTGAGTGACATCGGTGACGAGAAAAAATCCATTCCTGATATATACCAGTAATAGGCATTTCTTAATTAAAATTTTTTTTCGAATGTGAAAGTTTTCGAAATCATGAAAATTACCTGTTTTTCTAAATTTCTATTTAGTTCTCAAATTTTCAAAATTTTAGCGATATTGCTACTAAAATTGAACACGTTAAAAATAGAAAACAGGAAAATAAAATGAAAAAGGCAAGACAAAATATTCACTCGATTGTTCGTTTAAATTCACAAGGAGGATTTAAACCTTTTATTAAAAAATTTTTCGTTTTGTTTTTGAAAATTACAAAATATTATTAAGATATAATTTTAAAATAATTTTGTTTCACTTAATTGTACAAGATATTTTACAGATGTTAGAAATGATTTGGGAAAAAAAGTGAGAGAGAATTAAGTAAATATTCATGTATATTTATGCGCGCGCACACACACACACACACACACACACACACACATACATATATATATATATATATATATATATGCACACGCATATGCATACACATATATATATAGATATATAGACATACACATATATATATATATATATATATATATATATATATATATATACACATACGTATACACACACACACACACACACACACACACACTACTGGCCATTAAAATTGCTACATCAAAGAAGGAATGCAAATAACAGAACGATATTTATTGGACACATACATTATAGTGGAAAGAACAAGTTATTAGATTTACAGGAAATTAGGATGTATAGATCTTGAGAAATCAGTACCCAGAGCAGCCACCTCTGGCTGCAATAACAGCATTTATCCGCCTAGGCATGGAGTCAAACAGAGATTGAATGGCATGTACGGGGATCTTAGTCCATGCAGCTTCAACACTAAGCCACATTTCATCGACAGTAGTGGATGGTGAGTGATGGCATGCCAATCGCTCGGCAACCATTGACCACATGTTCTGCAATTGGTGACAGATCAGGAGAACGTGCTGGCCAGGGTAACAGTCGAACCTGTTCTGTATCAAGGAAGTTCAGAACAGTATGGGCAACATGCGGTCGTGCATTATCCTGTTCAAACAAAGCATTAGGGAGGCCTCAAAGATAGGGCAGAAGCCATGGGCCTTAACACATCGGAAATGTAACGGTTGCTGCTCAAAGTGCCGGTAATGCGAACAAGTGATTGAGCACGTGATCTAATGCACCTCATACCATCACTCCAGCAGATGGGCCAGTATGGCGATGTCCAATGCAAGCTGGCAATGCGCTTTCTTCACGATGCCTCCAAACACGGATGCAGCCATCATGGTCCTGTATACAGAACCGAGTTTCATCTGTAAAGATGACGTGAGGCCATTCCCGCGTCCAGGTTCGTCGCTGATCACACCATTGAAGGCGCTCCTGTCTGTGACGCAGTGTCAATGATAGCCAAAGTCATGGTCACCGTGTAGACAATCTATGCTGCTGCAAACGTCGTCGAACTGTTCGAGCAGAAAGTTGTTGCCTTGCAAAGGACTTCATTTCTGGAGTGGCTGTACGATCCCTTGTTACCATGCGGATAAGATATCTGTCTTCTCTGCTGTTAGTGATGGGGGTCGCTGAGCCCCCGTATGACGTTCCGTATGATTGTCCTGAACCCATCGATTCCATATTCTGCTAACAGTCATGGGGTCTCGACCGACGCGAGCAGCAATATTGCGGTACAAATAATCCTTCCTCGACCAAAGTCAGACACGTGCTGATAGGCATTTCTTCTTACATATATATATATATATATATATATATATATATATATATATATATATATATATATATATATATATATATATATATATATATATATATAAATATATATATAATTGTTTATGTATTGCAACAGTGAAAAATATTAATTATGAATGATAATCAAATGTTGTGTATAATTATTTTATTATAAATTAATTTATCATGACATGCTTTCTAAATATAATAAAAAGAGTATTTTATTGTGCCATAAAGCAAATATATAAGTAGAAATTGCCAGAACTAAAAACTAAATATGAAATCTGGTATCCTCATTCATGCAGAATAATAAATTGAATTATTTCCTGTTATAGTGAAATATATAAAATCAAATAAAATCACTTGCAATATTTTCTTCAATTAATTATTCCCAAACTCAAACCAAATATAACTAAAATACAATATTCATAATGAACCAATTATTTTTTGTTTTCAACGTTTAATATCTTTATATCTTTTTTATATAGCATTCCATAAAATAATCTTCAGAAAATAAAATATTCAGATTTTGTAGCTTTAATTGGATCAATGAGAATTACAAATCCTTAAAAGAATTTGAATTAGGAAATCTGAACCAAGATAACTTTTTCTTTACTATTATTATTTGGAATTTAAAATAATAAATTATTTTTAAAAGATTAATATATATGCAATACAAAATCGTTAATAAAAGTTTAGTAGGAGAAGGTAAACATTTTGATGAACACAGTGATCATTGTACATAATATTCGTTTGATATTTTAGAGCAAAACAAATTTTATTTTTAACAAATGTTTTATTTTTAACTAAAAATTTATAATGTAATATTAATTAGACATGAATTTACTGTCCATCACATTGTTATCTCTCTGATTTTACACACAATAAATTATCTTCATTAATTTTTGCTACATTTCCTGAAAACAATCTTGCAAATTATTTATGTTTATTAGGAATTACTTATATTTATTATAAATAAGTTTTTAAATATTTTTAATTACATAGTTATTTGTGCAATGTTTACTAAAACTATTTTTGTTGTAAAATTGATGCCATAGAAGTTTATGTACATAAAACACTTGATATTGTTTAAACGGATTTGCATTTTTATGTAAAGAACGATAACTGATTAGAACAATACAAAAGATGTTTGAAAAGACAATGATGATAATGTTTATTATTGTTAGTGTTACCATTATCATGATAAATCATTATTCAGGATGAAAACGAATTGTCACGCATTATACAGTATTTATTTTTTGTATGACTAAAGTGATTTCTCCCTAATGTTTGCATTTAATCATTGAATTATTTAATAAAATGAATTATTATGGTGAAAGATAAATTTCATTTTGTTACGAAATCTGTTATATGTTTTACATGCTTTCAAATCAGTTTCTTTTATTTTGACCTATCAAATGCAAAGTATCATCTCTTTAATGTAGATTTGCTTTTGAATGAATGCAAGAGCAATGAAATAAAACTGTCTTTTAATAATTATATTTTCTTTTTTATTGAATTTTCTTAAGTTATTGTATTGTTGTATGGCCATTATTTATGTAATTATAAATAAAAATTTACATGCATTATCATATAACACGCGATACGATTGAATATTCGTTCAAATGTTCTGAAAATCTATCAAAATAGCAGGAGTTTGAAACATAAAAACTAATAAACTTAATTTGTTGGGGCTTACAAGAAAAAAGTTAAATTAATAAATTCAAACTAGCGAAAAATTGTGTGCTCAAAATTAATCATGCAATTTATTCAGTGTTAAATACTAATAGGTTAATAAGTAGTGTTGTTAAATTAAGCGCTAGTTAAAAATCTTGAGTTTTGAATCTCATGCTCATTTTTTAAGAACATAGAAATTAAGTTAAGGCATTATATATAATTAAATTTAGTATTAAGGCAACATTTTAAATTAGTTTTAATTAAAACCGAATCAAAAATATGTAAATTAATGGCTTGTTTTAGAAATAACAAATAGCATAATATATTTATTTTTTCATAGCATAATATATAGAATGTGATATGAATTAATTTTCTTTTTACTATGTATTTCTATATAAACAATTTTAGTGCCTATTTTATGGTTAAAACAGCAACACAACAGAAATAAATTAGTTATTAAAAAAGTCACAAATAAATTATATATTGTTTCACGTTAAATAAATTCGTCTGTGTTCATTTACAAATTTAATGTAAATTAAAGAAATAATTTATAAATATAGTATGTATATTTTATTAAAAACGAAAATTTATGTTGCCCCTATTATTTAAATGTGAAGGAATGTGAAGGGAATGCTATTTTTTATAAAATGATTGACATTGCTTTTTATTTAAAGGTATTAAAAGCAAATATAAATATAAAGGAATCTTATGCTTTCTTCTCAATAATTTATTCTTAGAAACATACGAAATATACCCCCATATTAACAATAAACTACTTGAACAAGTTTTACGGCATTTAGTTTTGCTATTTGTTTTTTTCAGGTTTTAAATATGAAGTATATTAAATTGGCAAAGCATAATTCAATAATGAGATTATTAAATTCTTTAAAAATTTGCAAATATAAAATTCGATTAGATTTATATTTTCTTTCTGTCAAATGCTTTTGAGTTTCAATTATAAATTATTTTTCTGAAATATAACAAGATTAATTTTGTGGTAATAAAAGTTAATAAGGGTTTTATAAAAGCATTATATCGATGTATTGTTTATCACATTAGAAATATAATATAAGAATAACATGCATTTTTTTAGCTAAAAGATAAAATTTTTCATATGACCTTGAATATTGTATGGAGCAGATTAAATGATGATAAGAATGTTATATTTTAATAATAATCTTTATTTATTTACTGTATATCAAGAAATATTTGAAACATACCAAGAACGTTCAGATTTACTATTAAGAGATTTATTATATATATATTTCTTACAAATAAATATCATCATCATGAGTTATTTAATTTTACCATAAATATTCATTTAATGTATTTGTATCTATCATAAATATTTCATGAAAGGAATGATATTACATAAAAGTAACTCTTACTTTTCGATTCTAAGGGTTAAGATAAAATTGTAAGAGATCTACGAAGAAAGATTTTATGGATCTTTAACAGATCTGGAGAAACACAGAGTAAAATTGCATATAATTGCTCTCTATAATAAAGTATATTGCGTCTAATTTATATAAGAGCTGCTTTTTTAATTAGACAACGGTCGAATCTATCTTTATCTTACTACAGTCAAATCAACTTGATGTCAAAAAAATCCAGCAACAATATTATAAAATAAAGACAAAAATAATTATCATTTTCCATTAAAATTTCAGCAAATAAATTTTCTGAAAGGAAAGTTTCTCAAAAGTTGCAGTTATCAGTAAAAATAAAATATTTAAATCTAATAATATATATATATATATATATATATATATATATATATATATATATATATATATATATATATACATATTCATTAAAGCTAAAATATGAAAAAGATGTCTAATACATTTAGTAATATTTTTCATTAGATTTAGTTAAACTTCCCAAACAACACTTTATATTATAGATTTTTATACACTTATTCAAATAACTGTTATTTTTTATTAAAATTTTGATGAAACTGAAACGTTCGCATTCCATTGCAAAACAGGTCTCTTGCAGACTTTTCTTTCATATTTGGACAACGGGATAGACGTCGAAATTTAAAACTCTCTGCCAATTGCTGCTTCTGCCATATTGTCTCCTCTTTCATTTTTGAGATTCCCATTCTGACTTTGAATCTATGAAAAATAAATCTGAAATGTAACTGCAATTCAATAAAAAATTGACTGAATTTTTACTTAAGATTTTCAGAAGAAGTTTTTTATAGAAAAATTTGGTGCGATGATAGTATAAATCTGAGTAAATAATAAACAATAAAATTCCATTCAACCGGAAAATCCTCTTGAATAAATACAATAACATGATCCATGAATATGTGAGTTTGTGCTAAAAATGGAGGATTCATCTTTCAGCTGACATTCAAAAGTAGCAGAGCTTCGTAAGTGCCAGAAATAAATGTAACCTTTCCATCCAGTTTACTCCCACCTGTAAAGCAAAAACAGGGTTATAACAAAAGAATTAATAGGTTTCCGAAGCATTTATTTTAGAACATAATTTAATTACAACAATGAGTTAAAAAGAAAAGAAACCGAAAGTATACAAGATTGACGTCCATATTATTAGAAGTTCAATATGTACGCTTTGAGTGATGCAGCAAATGTCGAGGTGATAGTCATCGTGACCACGTAGATGTTGGCAAATACAGAAGTGATACGTCTCCGCAACTCAACGAAAAAAGTAAGAAATGGTGGTACGTAGTCGCAGTCTTTAGTATATCCCCAAGAGGAAAAGTCCCGTGGTGAAATGTTGGAAGATCTGGACGGAAATGAAAATAGTATTTTGTCATCCTGGATATTTCGACCAATCCTTCACTGTGAGAGTTGCTGAATTAGGTTGTCACGAACCTGTTTGTAATAGTGTGGCGGAGTTCTATCCTGTAAGTCAATGAAAATGTTGATATCGTGTTACAGTTGCGGTATAATTGATGCATATCTACGTAAGAAGTATCCGTCACGTTGTTCGTTCCATAAAATGAGATATCCATACACCATGTTACGAGAAACTACGCAAAAAGCATCGATTTCTACGGAATCATGTTCCTATTTCACAATTTCATTCAGATTTTTCATACCCCTTATGTGTACTTTGGGTAGGTTGACCTTGCCACTAAAAGGAAAGTTAGCTTTGTTCCCGAAAATAAATTTGTTTTCAAAGTCATTGTCTATGCAGGCTTCTTGCATGTTTACACATAGCCTTTGACACAATTGTCCGGCTTTAATGGCTTCAACAACTGCATACGGTCCGACTTAAATAATTATGTTTTTCTCAAAATTCTCCATACAGTTGCCTGTGAAATGGAAAGTTCATGGCTACGCGATTCGTTGATTTCTTAGGACTAAGGATGGAACTTCCTCTACATCGGAATGCTCTCTGAACGATTATTATGGACTTACTCTTTGAAAATTCCAGTACACAAAAAACGCTTTATTCTGTCCAGTAGCCATTTGGAATATGACGCGCATTGCATATACGTTGCGTAAAATTGTAGTTTACGAATTCTGGTTTGCGTTATCATGCAAACAACTACGTTTTAAATTTCGGACATAGTAATTTAGCAAAACCCGATGATTCTTTTGTAACAACCCTCTATTTTACACAGCAGAAAAACTTCATTTGTATAGCTAATAGTTTTGACTGGTTTTAGACATGAAGGATTAGGCAAAAATGAAAATAGAAACTTCTCATAGAGGCTGCATAAATTGGTACTCAAATATGTCTCTCCTTTCCTTCAAGATTATTGTATATAACTAAGTCAATAAATGAATTGCTAAAAATGTCATTCACTGCTTCGTAACTAATAGTCCCGTGTTAATTTATGAATAAAAATTAAAGAATTCTTTTCAATTCTTCTAAAACATTTATCATTTATTTTATTCCTTAAGAATATCTCGAATCGCGGAATCAACAGGATATAGGGTATGATGTTTATAAATAAACTAAAGAGCTTCCATTTCATTTCAAGAATAATATTTAAAATTTTGAGCAATCAAAGAAGAAATCTCTTCTTTCTTCTAGAAACATGAGGAGCATACAATGTACATTCATTCAGAAATTACTTAAAAAATAAAGAGAATCAAAAAAAGATATTTCTACAATTTTATTAGAAAGACAAGTGTAGTGAAGCATTTTTGTAAATTAAAAAAAATTGAATGACAGTTAAGAAGAATGTATAAATTACAAGAGCAATTTAATAAAACAAGAAATAATCATCGAAATTAGAAAATATAGAATCTATGATAGAGAATGATGCAACAACTCCAATGAAGTATGAAAATCAATAATTAGAATTTCAAAAATATAATTTCCAATACAAAGGGAATTGAAAAATAAATGCTTAGTAACAAAATAAATTCTCTAGGAAACTATTTACAACAAAATTAATAGAAATAAGGAAATTGAATTTTGTTTTTTAGTCAATAAACAAATTACATTATATGTTTTTTTATGTTTATCAAGTAAGTATTATTGAAAAATGAAATTGAACAGTAAAAACTGTTTGTAATCGTAACTTTGAATTTTGCATCTACAATTTTATCATCAAAATTATTTAGCTCCTCTATTACAATTTTTGAATTTTAAATTTAACTTTTTCATATTATGCCACTATCGGCTACCATTTTTAGGGAATTTTAATTAGAATCACCGTCAGTAATCCGCTTTATTGGCTGAAGTCCGGCAATTCTCTGGTTTATTGGCAATTCACTGCTTTCGGATTTTATTGATCAGCTACAGCATAATAACAACATCTATAAATAGACCACTGGCCGCATAGCAAATTGCGCTTCACCCAAATAGTACCTGGAAGAATAATGTACTTTAACCGATGAAAGTAGTTTGTCCAAAAGTAATGGGGTGCATATTTACTACGGTTATAAATGGAAACTAGTATGTATATATGTATGTTGCGGTTATAACTAAGAAATTATTTCTTGTTTTTTATTAATTAGTTCTTGCTCAGATTCTTTTAAAATGATTAAATTTATCCTAGTGTGAGGATTTTGAATAAATTTGCAATATTTGTAGATGTTTTTGTAAAACTTAGGGAAATATCAATCAATAAGACTGCATATATATATGTTTATGTGTATTTCTCTCTCTCTCTCTCTCTCTCTCTCTCTCTATATATATATATATATATATATATCTACTATATATATATATATATATATATATATATATATATATATATATATATATATATATATATATATATATACTAGCTGACCCAGCCACGCGTTGCAGTGGCTGAGTAATTATAATATATTGAATCAATTTTTTACTAATTCTTTGGTACAATCAAATTAAAATTTTCTAAAAAAATTTAAAATAGGTTCATTCACATGAGATTAAAAATAAAACGTTTCGCCAAAATTTAAAAGTAATAGGTAAAGTATGGAAATTTTGAAATTAAGCACAAATCAACATATACTTTCTGAATTTACATTTTATTCATCTTATATTAAATTATAGTTTGTAATCAGTGACTGATTGTTAAGGTTAGATTTTTTTCATGGCATTATACTGAAATAAAAAAAATTAAAATAATTTACCATTTGAATAAATAAAGTAGATCAAAATGTACGGCTGAATAAATTAATAATTATCAAATTATAAAATAAAAATAAAAAATAAAAAGGCAATCTAGAAATACTTACATGTTTTCGAGGTGGTATGAAAATTAGTAGAGAAAAACAGTAATAAATAAAATTTTATTTTACTATTTATAATATTAAAAATATTCAAACTGAACACTGCACAATGATAACACAATACAAAGTATAATTATGAAAATGATTCAGGAAAAATTGTTATAGTATGATTATACATAATGAAAATATATGTAAATTCTATATTTAACTAAGCGCTTGCGCGCGCACGTTAATTTTCTCGAAGATGGTATAATCTAGGAAAATAAACACGTCGCCATCTGCCGAATACCTGTGCAACTTAGATGCTAAACCGCCATCTATCAGGAATTTACAGAACTAACCGATAAATAAACACTAATGTCTTATAATAAATATTGAGATCAATAATTAAGAGATAAAAACAATTCTATATTTTAAGTTGGACCATATTATAAATGGTTACAAAATTTTATCAAAATCCGTTCAGTAGTTTCGGAGTTTATCGCGAACATACATCGTGACACGAAATTTATATATATATATATATATATATATATATATATATATATATATATATATATATATATATATATATATATATACAGGGTGATTATAAAAAAATTTGCCAACATCTGCACTTCTAGCGTCTATTCTATTTAACCGATCATGATGATATTTCAAATATAGTTCTTTTGAGATATGCGCTCGAGATTCTGTAAATGGCAACACAGTGGCCCTCGCGGTTACAGTTATAGTGACAGAAACTCGAAATTTTCGAATGGCAACGTCTACTTTTTACCATCGCAAAATGTTCAGCACATGCGAAAACCCTAAATAGCGTTGAAACGGTACCGATATGTCTAAAAACGGACGTGTTCTGCAAACACAAAAAAGAGTTCTGAAAACCGGCCAATAAAACACGATCTGGGCGCACGCAATAAATTTGCATGTGACAGAGTCAAGAAACCAATCACAGAACGCCGGTCGCCAGATATTCAGCGTAGGAAACCTATAAAATACCAAGCGGGTATGCGAAGTCGTCATTCGGGAACTCGCACATGCCGACGATATGAGTCTTCCTAGGAAAGTTCGCGGTGAATTGATCAAACTCTATTATCAAAATGGGATGAACGCTGCGGAAGCCTTGCGTGTGTATCGCCGCAATCATCGACAACGACGCGGCCCATGTACTCTGCAAGCTCTGCGTGATTTAGTGCGGAAATTCGAAGATACAGGCTGCACCTTTGACAAACAGCGCTCCGGACGGCCAACTGTTTCTGAGGACGTTGTCATGGAAGTGCACCATACAGTGACTGCAGGACACACAGACACTGCAAGAGGCATAGCGCGCGTGTTGGATATTCCGAACTCAACGGTCCGCAAGCTCTTGCACTCGGTACTTCACATGTTTCCCTATCGGTTCCAGCGCGTCCAGATGTTGGAGCCGGGTGACCCACAACAACGTCTGGACTTCGCAAATGCATTTTTGTTACGATATGATGCGGATAACGACTAGCCACTTCGCATACTATGGACGGACGAGGCGCATTTCACCTTAAATGGCAGCATTAACACAAAGAATTGTGTGCACTGGGGAGAGACGAATCCTCATGCTGTGGCGCCAGTACCATTATTTGACGCCAAAGTGACTGCCTGGAGCGGCATTACAGCTACATTTGTTCTGGGCCCGTTCTTCTTTGAGGAAACGACCCCGACTGGCCCTGCAACATGTTCTGTAACGGGCCCTCGGTATGCAGCCATGCTGAAAAATTATGTCTTACCGGAGTTACGTCAGCTGAATGCACTCAATGACATTGTTTGGATGCAAGAGGGCGCACCTCCACATATAGCGAGGTCAGTTAAAAGGCTTCTGGATCAGCATTTTGGGGATCGCATCATCTCACGCTATTATCATTTTCCGTGGCCTGCGCGATCCCCAGATCTGACGCGTATGGATTTCTGGTTTTGGGGCTATCTCAAATCCAGAGTTTATCTGTGCAATCCTCAAACATTGTCGGACTTAAAGGATTCTGTACGGCGTGAGATTGGAAACATCCCTCGTGCCATGTTGCGTGCAGCGACATTGTCCACCGTCTCCCGCATGCAATGCGTAATTGCCTGTGATGGCACTCATGTGGAAAATGTTTGAAATTAATAAAGATTTTTTTCTCTATGTGTTCTCATCATTGAGCAGTGTCTTGTCTCTGTCGTATGCATTATTCCTCCGTGCGCCTTGAAGAACTGTTTGTATGTGTATAATTCGTCGGTTTTCGGACATATCGGTACCGTTTCAACGCTATTTAGGGTTTTCGCATGTGCTGAACATTTTGCGATGGTAAAAAGTAGGCGTTGCCATTCGAAAATTTTGAGTTTCTGTCACTATAACTGTAACCGCGAGGGCCACTGTGTTGCCATTCACAGAATCTCGAGCGCATATCTCAAAAAAACTATATTTGAAGTATCATCTTGATCGGTTAAATAGAATGGACGCTAGAATTGCAGATGTTGGCAATGTTTTTTTATAATCACCCTGTATATATATATATATATATATATATATATATATATATATATATATATATATATATATATATATATATATATATATATTTGTATTTATAATCAAATATATTTTTTGTTATTTGTTCAACTGATTCTATAACAAAAGCATGCACACAGCTATGAATCTCATAAAAATAAAATAACCTTAACATTTTAGAAAACTTATTTAAACTGCCAGTTATTTAATTACTTTCACTTTGGTAAATGAGGATTTTTCAACTGGAATAAATATATGATAAAATCTTTATTCAAAGGTACAGCAATAGCATATTACTCACGCATTTTTTTCCTTTATGAGGAACATAAGGTCTCGTTTTCAACTCCATTATTAATGTCACTTATATAACATTCATTAATTGTCGTGTGCCAGCTAGGATGGCAACATGGGGTGCGCTGCTTCACTTTTCAAACTGAACCATATTTTGGTGTGGAGTCCGACTTCTTCAGTATACATATGCCCTAGGGACCCGTTTATAGGGTAGGCAACCATTCACACCTCATTAATACAAGGAAAGGACAACAGGATAGATAGAGAAAGAAAGTACATCCATGCCCGAGCCGGGATTCGAACCCAGGAGCTCCTTATCCGTAGTCAGGCACGCTGACCACTAGACAAGTTGGTCGGCACTTAAATAACATAAAAATGTATAAGCATTCATTTGTAATGGAAGTGAAAGAAATAGTTAATATAGTGCTTAGGCAATAAATGTTGAAGAAGAATTATTTTTCTGAAACTTATTTTCATATATTGAATATATAAAAGAAAATAAATTTCAGACATTAGCCTTGTTGAAATTTTTTTCTAATAAAATGGTTTCCAATATTATATTTTTTAATTTTGAAAAATAATTAATGTAGTGCATCATGTCACTTATTTCAACACTTATTATTTCAATTTATATATAACTTTTAATTTTGATTGTTTAATACCTATGACACATCAATTGGCAAAAAACTACTTTCACACGGCAAAACTATTTCAACTGTCGAAAGAACAAAATGTTTTTGACCTGCATAAAATAATAAGCTAACATGATATTACCATATCAATATTGCTATCTGAAAAGCAACCAAAGCTTAGGGAAGTATTAAACTTATTTTGGAAGAAAGATCAAAATCACAGCCAAATCTTAAGAGATGTTTAAATGTCATTGTGATTAGACCTCTGATTACTTTTCTTTATCAGGTTACAATACTATCACTAACAGTGATAAGCAAAAATGTAGAGTTTTTCAGCAAAAAACGTTAATATTTATGTAACCAATTCTCACTACTTTGCAATAAATAAGAACATAGGAGATGATCTCAGAATTGATGACTTTTTAAGTATATCAAACAACTAAATAAGAAAATTCAAAAATGCTTAAAATTGCAAAGAAATGAACTTTAAGCAAATATTTAATTAAAAATATCTACAAGAGTATACTAAGCATAGACCAATTCCAAATTTATACTTACGAGTAAGTTTAGTGTGACCAATTTTGAGTTTGTAAATACAGGTTGATCTTTTTTAAAGTGACAGTGTTTGGAGACTCCTGTAGCGTGATCTAATAGCCGAAATGATATCAAAATTGGTATTTAGACTAATCAAGATATGAGAAACAAGATTCCGTAAAAAAATTTAATTCCAAAAACTGCCACTAGGGATTTTTGTGGTGCTGCTGTAGTTTACAATAACGATAATTAGCATAAAACACGGGTATCAAAGAAAAATACAAATGATGAGCGATGACAGTGCCAGTAATAGGGGCTATAAAAGCAAGTATAGTAGACAGCTATACTTGCTTTACTGTATAGCTGTATATACAGTAAAGCTATACAGTAAAGCAAGTATAGCTGCTTTACTGTATAGGACAGCTTCGACAAATAATCTCAACTGAAGTAAACAAGCTCCAGTGGCCGAAACGTGCGCTTATGTTGGTGGAGTATCAAATTTGGCTATTCTAAAGGACAACATAACAAAGACAGTGCGGAATATTCCTAGTGATATGTTACATACGGCTGTGGAGAACGTTGTGCACAGAATGCACGGTGTTATTTCTGAGAATGGTGCTCACATTGAATGTGATGTAATTCCTCACCGGGGAATTTAATGTAGTAAATAAATATTAATAATTTAATTGTACGATTGTATGTGTCAATATTTCTCTTTTCTCACATTTTATACATTGTAATGTGCCACAAAATGACCTAGTGGCGATTTTTGAAACTAAAATTGCTTTTTACGGAATCCTTTTTCCCATGTCTTGATTATACTAAATACCAAGTTTGATACCGTTTCGGCTATTAGATCGCGCTACAGGGCACTCCAAACACTGTCATTTTAAAGAAGATCACACTGTATATAGCTGCATTATGTACAATTTTATCTGATTTTATTATAATTATTGAAACTCTAAACAGCGAAACTCAAGGAATTATATGAAAATATGGGAATAGCTGTAATTCAAATGTTGTACTTTCATTGGCCGTTAGCCTTAAGTTGTGCTGTTTCTCACGCAAGCAAAATGCATTCAATGAAATTAAATTTATTTTCGCATTTAAAGACTCTCTCAAATGGAAGAGTAAAGGCTTGCTTCGGGCTTAACATTTCATATGCATGCCAGCTGCAAGATAACACATTTAATTTACGTAATTTAAAGTATAACTTTGTGAAATTACTTTTGCACATTTTCTTTCTCCATATAAACATTTACTGCGAGTGCAAATATTATTAACCACATAAACTTAAGCAAAATATTTTACAAAACTAATTTCTACTATTTCTATATATTTCTTGCTCAGTTTGTGATTAATTTTAAGAGTTGAGAATTCATAAAAATGCAGCATTGTTTTATGCTACGTTCATGAATGAAAATTTAGAAAATGCTATCATTTATATAAATAGCCTAGTTTTTTACTTTCCTTAGAGAATAAATTTTTACTAGGACTTTTTCATATGTTAAAGAATTTTACGGAAAATCCCAGTTTAAATTATTAAATATACTTCAGAGTGTGACGTGTCTTAAACCTACTTAAAAATTTATGAATTATAAAGAAAGAACTCTGAAAGTAGAATCTTTTGACTATCTACTATAAGGACTCCCTAATCTTAAATATTTTTATAGGAAAATGTTAATTTCGCTGAAACGCAGCAAGAACACAGAAATTCAAAATCAAAACTATTATAACATATAAAATTGTTCATAAAAATTTTGATTTAGAATATTTAGTGTTTTATGTTCTTCTTAGATTAAATATTTCATTAAAAACGCCTGAAATGTTTTGACACAAATTTAAAAAGAACAGTCTTCTTTCAACAATATTTTATATTGAAAGTAATGCTTCTAAATTCAATCACTGAAATATGGTTCAGTGAGTTTAGTTTATACATCACTTTATTGAGAAAAGTTTGACTTTATTGTAATATTCACGTACAGGTAATAATTACTGTTTAAGAAGTTTTTTTTATTAAGAAGTGTACATTATCACACACACAGGTATGTGTTGAACTTTCTTGTAATTTGTGTTCATTTTTCTATAAGATTTTCAAAATAAATATTTCAGCTGCCAAGTTTTTAGATATTATTAAATAAATTCTCAATTATTGCGTAACAGTGCTGTTTATTTAATGATATACTGTGCCCAAGGCTAAAATATTTATATTAAGATAAATACAGGATATATTATCATGCAAAGATTTTACTCTGACAGTTTATTGTACGAAAGTATTGAAGTACTTTTTAACTCCAAATTTTTAAAGATATCAATAATTATAATTTTTATTCCAATTTATATCTGTTAAAATAAAGAAATACTGCTCTTTTCCATCTTTTATAAAAAATATTAAATGATGTGAGAGTTAATAAGAAATAAAATGAAATTCGAAATAATGCACTGATTAAAAACGTTAATTTCCTTTATTTATGTAATTAAAAATATTCATCTCAAATAATATCATTCTCATAAGGTAATAAAAAAAATTTAATTTTTAGAATTAAATTCTGAAAAATTTTAAACTCACATTATAAAATATATTATCTGACATAGTTTCCTATATAAATCTGATGTAGAGAACTAGATTATAAATAAATTTAATTTATATAACATTTAATTAAGAATCTTGTGTAGTAATTATCCGTAATAATTAAATTCATTTAAATTATTTTCAATTAGTTTTTATAAGAAATGATTTAGATTTCAATTAGTTTCATTCTGCAACAAATTAGAAGATTTTTTTCAGAAATCCATTGAATCAAATTCAGAATTTTTTGAAATATACACAGAAAGGAATTACAATTTGCAGATAATTCAAATTTAGAATGGTCAAATAAGTTATATCAGTTTCCGATTTCTAGTGTTAACTACAATCTTATAAGTTCTAAAAACTGCAAAAATATCTTTATAAAGAGTTGCAATTGGAAATTAATAATTTATATGGACTAGATGATTATAAATCATTAACGAGTAATTGTTTCCTGCGATAATTTTGTTTTCCATTAAACTGCCTAGATATTTGACAAATGCAATCATGATTCATTCTACTATAAAAAAAACTATTTGTCCTCCATTTATTATAATACCTAAACTTAAAATAAATGTAATTAACATTTATTCCTTGAAATTAAATTAAATTGTTGTATTTTTACTTAATCATTATTTTTATTAAAAAAGAACATAAATGCATAATGAAGGACAAAATTATTGTACATTCGTAAATTTCACATCCAAATACATTAAAATAGTTTAAAATTTCTATTCCCAATTTTTTTTCATAAATTTTAAATTTAAAGAATTAAATAAAAAATTTCAATTTCTTTCCAGACTATTTACAAATGTAGAACAAATTATCAAAAATTTGCTTTTAAAGAAATATTTTCAGTTTACGAAGTACTACACCAGTATTTTTAATGAAAATAAAAAGAAACTTAAAGTATGAGTCCTTTTCATTTCTGGGAGGAATTATATTTTTGAAAGAAATTACATTTTGTTGTTTTTTCCTTTATATTTTAATTAATGGTAAAAATAAAGGGTGAAAAAATAACAGTTTAGCCTTTAGTAATGAAAAACACATGATTTAAAAATGATCTAAAACCGAGCAAATCAGAACATTTAGAATTATTTCCAATTATAAATGACTATGTTTTGTTAAAAATAGTATTAATTTTAAAAAAGAATTATGTAGCATAGTCATATCAAAGACTAGGCTGCGTGTCAAGACCAAGTCAAAGACTATGCCTGCGATCGCAACGTGTCACAGAAAGTAGAATCATGTTTTTAGAGCATTTAAACTTCATTGAATTCCTCTACGGAAGATGTACTTTGAAGTAGGGATTGTGAAGGTCTTGTGCATTTATTTGTGTCGTGCACGTGTGATATCCATAATTGTTGTGTCGAGTTCTATAATTGTTACGATTTTGGTATAATGTCACAAAAACGTAAAGTTGATAGTGAATACAGAGTTTTTCAGTCTAAATGGAAAATTTCACATTTTTTCATAGAATGAAAAGGCATCTCATTGTATTTGATTTGCAATCAAACAGTTGCTGTTTGTAAGAAGTTTAACTTGAAGAGGCACTATGATACGAATCATAAATCAAAATTCGATTGTTACACGTAAAAAATAAGAATGGGCACATTTTCTTCTTTAAAATCTAAACTTCAAAGTCAACAATCAATGTTTGCTGAAGCCAATACTGAGAGCTAAGATGCCTTGAAATCAAGTTTTATTATTGCATTAGAAATCGCTAAGGGATCTAAACCTTTCATTGATGGTGATTTTATTAAAAACTGTCTGTTGAAAGTTGCCGGTGCTTCATTTTCATTTCAAAAGTCAGTAATTCAAAATATTTCACTGTCAAGAAACACTGTTGCTTCAAGAATATATGATTTATCGCAAAATTTGGTTCTTCAAAACTGAAGAAGAAAATTAAGGAATTTACAACTTTTCACGGGTTGTTGACGACAACACTGATACTGTTGATACAGCTCAACTTGTTGTTTTTTATTCTAGGTATTAACAGTAGCTTTGAAATAGCTGAAGAACTATTAAAGTGCGTTCCATTGACAGGTACTACAACAGCAAATGATATTTATTCTGTAATTGAGGATTTGATAGCAGGATATGAACTCGACTGGAATATACTTAGCAGCATATCTACGGATGGCGCTCCTGTCACGGCTGGCTAATATTTGGGCGTTGTAACTACATTGAAACAGAAAACATCAGGAAATTTTATGGGATTTTACTGCATAATTCTGCAGGAATCCCACAAAATTTACTGCAGGAATCATTAGCATTTAAACATTTAAAAATTGACCATGTCATGTAACCTATAATTAAATTAGTAAATTTTATAAGCAGCCAAGGACTAAATTACAGACAATTCAAGCAGTTTCTACAAGATTTGTACGAAAAGTTTTCTGATGTCTCTTATTTCATGGAATTTCATTGACTCAGCCGAAGAGTAGTTTTAGAAAGATGTTTTGCATTACGTGAATCTATTCAAGCTTTCATGTTAGAAAAAGGCAACCCAATTGATTATGAAAATGACTGGTGAGTTCATTGTGCCTTTTTGGTAGATATGAATAAACACTTGACTGATCTGAATATAAAGTTACAGGATAAAAATCTGATTATCACTCAAATGTATTCATGTATTCAAGCCTTTGAATCAAAGTTGAGGTTGTGGAAAAGTTAGGTAGAAAATCAAACTTTGAATCATTTCCCTCATTTCAAATCATTTGGCACAGTGAACCAGAAAAAATTGAATCAATATTCTCATCTTCTGCAAAATTTTATCATGGAATTTAGCAATCGTTATGAAGACTTCAACAAAATGAATGAAATGTAATTCCCAATTTCCATTCAATTTTGAAGCTTCACAGGTACCTGTTCATTTGCAAATGGAGTTGATAGATCTTCAATCAGACAGTATTTTGAAAGAAACATTTAAAGAGATAAACTCTGTAACATTTTATACATAATATTTCAAGAGTTTGAATACGTACCCAGAATTAAAAAAGAATGCAGCATGCATTCTGCACATGTTTGTTAGCACCTATTTATATGACAAGATGTTTTCCTTCATGACTTACGAATGAACATCTCCAATCGATTCTTAAAATAACTACAACGAACATGATACCTGACATCAGTGAGCTTGTCAAAAACAAGAGAAAGTAAAGTATCTGGATTCTCGAACTCAAAATGATTACCTTATTTTATAACTTTGATGTAGTTTTTAACAACCGTATATTATATAATATATAATTAAACAAATAAAATGTTATAATAGTTTAGTACATTTTTTATTTGAATCTGACCCGCCTACACATTCTAAATTTAATATATGGCCCTCTGCAAAATTGAGTTTGAAACCTCTGATCTAGCCTCATATAAAGTGTACATAATTTCCATGGTTATATCAATATACACATTTTATATTCCAAGTGCTTCAAAATGTTGAATAAGCACAGACTAATAAAGTGCTTATTCAACATTTTTAATATAACTTTAAATAATATTATCCCATGAAGATATTTTCATTTATAAACTTCCAAATTCAGTATAAGGGACTTTTGAATAAGCAAAATATCACCCACATATAGATTTTTTAATTTTATAATATTAATATATGTACCGAATGGTAACTAAACTAAAAAGAGTGTTTTGCTTCTGACATTTTTGTAGAGATAGTTACATTTCATTTATGGATTATTGTGTTATTTATGAGCGATTACACTCTTGTCTTTATTTATACATTATATTATACATTAGAACTACTAGTTTCACAAAATAATACGAAAAATGTAAACACTTAACCTTTAAGGTACTTTGTATCCTGAGAATAATGATAACTGATTTATTATGAAAATATATTACCAAACAGCTATTCATTTTCTAAGAATTAAAAGATAACTTATTTTGAAAAGATATAATGTAATTAATAACAAAAGTTCTTAGAATTTAATATAAAAATGTGTTTAGACTTTTTACGTTTGTCGTAATATAACTTATCTGATGTGAACAATTATTCGTGCAACACTGTATCCAGTACTTATATGCAACATTTGATTAATATATTTGTAATTAGTCTTCAGTAAATTCTGCTAACATTTGAATATAAAATAAACTAACTCAATGCAAAATATAATAACGTCTTTTTTTAAAAAGAAATAAAACTAAATAGATATCATTTAAAGAAGTTTTTAATCAAGTATAGATAAAAGTTCACATAAAAGTCTTCAAGGGATAATAATGACAATGTTATTATCATTAAAAAATAAATATATTTTTTCTATTTTAATTAAAAGAGATTTATTAAGTTTTATAATCAGGAAAATCTAAGAATACTAGAGGTAAATAGTTTTAGTAGAAAATGTATACTTATCTTTCTCGAGAAAATATAAATCTTTTAGAGAGGATAGATTTGATACAGTAACGGCTATGTTAAAGATATTGCTTTAAAATAAGATGTCAAAAATGGAGCTGAAATAAATTGATTGAGATATGGAATGGGAGAATATTCCCTTTAGTTATAATGTTATTGAATACTGAAGTCCAGTCTCTTCATCTGGGTGCCAACGCATTTCTAATATATCGTCTTATTGCAAGTGATATAATTACACATGTTTTAAAAGATAAACTTGTATCTTTTCAAAAATCGTAAAGAAAGAATTTTGAAATTTTTTTATGAAAATAACAATATATTTATTTGAATGTAAAAAGAATGGGCAGGTCCGATGACAAAAATATTTTCTCTGCGGTTTCAGGTGTTATATATAAGTTGAGAAATCTATACTTTAATATGGCCCTCAATTTTTTTCCAATTTAGCGCCATATTGTTAGAGATTTTTAGGTTTATTGCTTTCAACTTTAGTATATTTGGCCTTCTGGAACTCCTTTTTGTTTTAGTAAATTTGTTAAGTCGATTTTTTATTTTTACTGCGTACATTTCTGTGGGTTCATTGAAGCAAATAATGTTTTTGAAAAAGATGTTAATTTTACGTTTAAACCCATTTGAAAAATTTATGTAATTGTTTAATTGTGATTCCTTGCACAAGGTTTTGACACTATTTTGTTTCGAACACACTCGAAAACACATTAAAAATTTAGTTTACTCTAAAAAATGTGTGAATTCAAGCTCTTTCGTGATAAACATTTGCTTTCACTTAAAAATCTCGCATTTTTACATTTTAAAATGTTTGTAAAATTTATATAATTACATGTGATTCATGATCCCGTGTTTTCAACGTCATCTCGTTTCTTCAAATATTTACGAAAACTCGCTTGGCTGAAAAAAATCGCCAATTTTTTCTCAAGGGACACACTAAAGTACCTTTTTCTTTAAAAGTTTAGAATTGTTAGAACAACCATGCTTTTTTCCTTCTTGGAAGTGAGAAGAATGCCGGAGTCAAATCTACATCTTTATAAGCATTCAAGTCTTTATTGTTGTTGCTTTTGTCGTTGACAAGTGCAAAGAGAAAAAAAGAAAAAAAAGGTAAAAAAAAAGACAAGTCATATGGGACCAAAGGCATGGAGCACTGCCCTGGCCACATTCTGTTGATGGTAGAGGTGGTACCACGTTCAGGATTAATCTCTGGTAGGCACCATTTTTTCCTTAGTCCCCCGTAGAGCTGATGAATTGCAACGGCGTTTGCATCGAAGCAAGTGGTAGTCGTGAGAGGGGGATTGATATTTCTAGCCTCCTTGGTGAGGGAGTCCACCTGTTCATTTCGCTCAATGTTAACACGTGCAGGGACCCATTGGATGGCGCAGGTTTTCTCCCTTGCAACTATGATGGGCAGAAGCACGTTGATGTCTTGGGTAAGTCTCGTTTTACCTCCTTTAATGACCTCCAGAGCAGATTTACAGTCAGGGAATATGTTGATGCCATAAATTTATGTGTATTTTATTATAAAATTTTTTATCATCTACAATAGAAGCAGAATTGCAGATATAAAATTCAATTTTAGAAAATGTATCGGAAAAACATCAACTTTCTATAAGTAAAAATAAAGGCATGAAATAAAATGCATTTTATTAAATATGTTTTTATGTTATCTATAAAGAATGTAATAAAAACTTTGAAATAAATCATTTCCTTTTAATTTAACCAGAAATCAATATTCTGACATTAGTTTCATTCTATTCTGTTTATTCAATCCCAAACAAAAATTCTACGGAAAAATTTTACATACATATTTCAAAGTGCAACTTTAAATAAATTTTATTTCGTTAAAGGAGATTTCTCCATATTTTTTTATTGATTAGGTTGGTGCCAAGATGTGACTACAATATGACCGATACACAAAAGATAGCAAGATTACCAGAAATTAAAGTTTATCGCCAATCAAGTAGTACCCGATTTTACACCGAATTGTCGATAATATCCTGGATTTAAATAAGGGATTTACAAAAGACTAGAAATAATATAAGAACTGACTTTTCAAGGATATTTTGAGGAATCTTTCTAATATATACTACAGGCATTCACCGTAACTTTATCAATTGATAATATGTTTTCGTAAATAATTATAAAATAAAATAAGTATGGAAAGTTTTGGAATTTTCTGATGCTTGCTTTCTTTTTTTAAGAAATTCGATTTAGAGTGAAAAAGTTTCAATTCGAACGTGAACATTAATAACAATTGAACTATTATGAATTTTTAATTGTTATTCGACTAAAGTAAAGTTTCATGTTGTACCGAGCTCCGGGGTTTGTGTTGATTGAGAATCGATGAAATAAACTCTGAACAATCACATGAATTTTATTTGTAGAACATTCTTCAAGATACTGGAAAAACACCGTAATTACACACAATTATACAGTAACAATTCAAGGGTAAACAGCTCCCAAAAACAGAGATCTTCAAATACTTCAGACAGGCAGCTCATATCCACTAGCTTATCACTGTCTCTGGAAACTCAGAAACTGACTCGATCCATGGAACGGTGGTATTTATAGCTTGTTTAGCGTTATAGCCTAGGTCTTTCTCCAAGGTTTTGGAAACTTCCAGGCAATTTCGCTTAATAATGGCTCTAGAGATTAGTTGGTAAAAGTTTCCAAAACTATCCATTTCTAGCAATTCTCGCCAAGTCTGCAATAATCTCGTTAAGTGGTCACCAAGAATCTTGCCAAGTAATCACCAAGAATTTTGCCAAGTCGCCAAATAATTGCCAAAAATTTTGCCAAGTGGTAGCCAAGCTGCCAAATCACAGGATAAGTCGTTCTTAACGTAAGCCTATATCTCTCGAAATTTGTACCCGAATTTGAGCTCCGATATGTCTATGATATCTGAAGACGAATACAAAATATATTTACAAACTTTGTAACAATATTATAAAAGTATGGGATTTCATTTTAATGTGAACATTGATAACAATTGAACTCTTGCGTCATTCAAATTGTGAATACATTTGTATCATTCGATATGAACACAACAATTAAACTATTATGAATTTTTTATTGATGATTAAGCAAAATAAAATTCTGTAGTCTAAAAGAATTGCATTTTCTTTAATGTTATTAATGAAACAATAATTTAATTTAACTTTAATAACGATTTAATTTTACTATTGAATCAATAATGTACTTTCTTAGCTCTATTTTGATTTATTATGAAATGATTATTATATATTTAGCTGTGCAGTTATCTCAACCGTTCATTTAAAAAAGGGAAAACTTTATAAGTTTTATCTGAATAAATCTTTCACTGAATAATAATAAGAAAACTTAATGAAGCAATATACGAAATTTTATGAGATGAGCAATCAGCAAATTACTATTACCATTTGAAAAAAAAAAGTACCAAACAAAAATAATTTTTGATAATCGTTATTCATGATATGTTAATCTAAAACACTTTATCTGATAAAGAATGAAAGAAAAATCACTTTTACAACAAAGAAAAAAATAGAGAAACTTCATTTGGCTTACATTTATATTTGTCCTTTTTTTAAAAACATTAATATTATTATTTGATAAACTGTGACGTCTGAATTTAGAAAGAAAGAATTTAGAAGGAAAATATTTTTTGCTTTTCAAAGACGACTTTTGATAGGATTTGTTTCTCGGAAAAAATTGGAATTAAAATGAATCTTCCAAATACTTTTTTTCCGAGTTGAGATAAGTTCTAGATGAGTAGGACGATTAATATCTATACTTTGGAGAAAAATTAAATAAATGTTCAAGAAATTTTTTTATATTTTTATTGATAATAGTCATGTTTAATTTTTTTATAATCTAAAGAACTCAGCTAATTAGCTATTTAATTTATTAATTAATAATAATTTATTTAATTAATCAAATATTATTTAAGTCCTGGCAAGTAACTTAAATATATTGATGAGCAACAAATTTTATCAAAATTAGTCTACTTCATCTAAAATTTATAATAATGTAAAATTTAAAATTTAAATAAGGCAATTGAAAATGTTGTATCTTTATATTTTTAAATTAAATAGCAAATACGAATACAATGTAATTTATAATTAAATTTTAAGAACAATCAAATTTCAATAATATAAGCTTAAACTAAAAGTAAAATATGTTAACCTGTAATAATTTTTATTAGAATAGCAATTCTTTACCCTAATATTACTGTGACGAAATTAGTTTTATGAAATTACAGTTATCAGTAATTAATTTCTTGAAATTATTTATATTTATTCTATAAATACCTCAGTATTTTTATATGTTAAAATATTAATACAAGTCAGATAACTATTAAATTAATATAGTAGTTTACACGCAAATCCATTAATTAAAGTTTATGTCGGAAACGTCAACTAAAAGGGCAGAGAAATAAAATAATTCATAATTAATATTTCAGATTTATTCATGAACCCCATGTATCAAACAAATGGGAGAGAACAAAAAAGAGAGTGCGTGTATGATACCATGAATACAAGGGACCACAATTATAGCTTCTTGAAATGCTTTCACCACTATCTCCCAACAGCAACTGAACAGTGCGTCACTGGTGTGGTGGTTAATGCATCTCCCATACGAGGAAATACAGTTTTAACAACGCAGAGGCTTACAGAGGATAACATTATTGAGCTGCACATGGTACAGAAAAAACTGTACTCAGCAAAGCAAAGTTCTCTGAAAGTCTGGTACAGATGAAGGAGGTGGTTGACAGGCAGCGATTCAGCGGTTAATCACATATCACACATTCTCTAATCAGATTCATGTCCGGTGAAAATACTGACCATTTCATACGGGTGATATCCTCCGATTGAAGGTAGTCATTGACAATGTTCATGTGGTAAGGACGAGCATTGTCATGCATAAACATAGATTAAACGCAGATTTCACTCCTAAACAAACAGGCATGTTATTCCAGAAATGACATTAATTGTTTGAACAGTCATGGTTCAGATTTAAACGTGCAAATCTGTTCTGGAGAATAGTATAATGCCTCTGGAAACGATCACTCCTTCACCAGCGTAATGCTGGCATTCAGTGTTGCTGTATAGGTTGTACTGAGTTTCAGACAAATTCTATAAGAACGTCCAACATGAATCAGACTGCAAGTTTTAACCTCGTCTCATTGGAAACCAAAACACAAGCCCACTGTGACACTGTCCACATTCCATGTTCTCTACTCAATCCAGGCTAATCGCTGGTGGCAGTGAGTTGCTGTGAATGGAACATATTTGATAAGCCTATGAGTGTATAAACCGTACTGTTCCAAATGCCTTTTCATGGCTTGCCTTGATAAGGTCATTCCCATTGCTAACGATAACTGACGTGAGAGATCCACTGCTGTGCCACGTCTATTTCTTCTGGCGGTTACTGCCAAATAACGGTGGTCATTCAGTGTTTACACTCAGATACAACCTGTACCATATATATATATAACATCTACTCACATTTCTATCATCTTGGAATCGTTGCCGCTGCCTAGAGAGGGCACTTTGAACGATTTGGAACACATAAGCTTCTATAACTGTGTACTTCCCCTTTAAGGTGGCTGATGATTTCACTGCATAAAACATGATCGATATGGGTGCTCTGTGTCATACCTATGAATTCGTGGGATTGAACGCTGCATGGACCGGTTGTGAAGTCATGGTTCAAAAGATGAAATGAGGTGTCTAGCCCATGGCTATTTACCTTTTTTAGTTCATTGCTTATTTTTTATTTGTACATGATGGTTTTGGAACAAAAGTTTCGGAACTTATATCAACACTGCAGTTAAAGTACTCACTTTGCACAGAGATTTCGTGTAAAAAAGTTATGTATAAAAATAAAGTAAACAGTGAATTATAATACTATATACTTTTATGCATATTGGTATAGCTGAATTTTTCATTAGTTATTTATATTACAGAATTAAAGGAATTATTAAAGAGTTTCTGATTAAATACACATAATATGGGTACATAAATATGCATTCTGTATTGGTTCCATGGTAGTGGGAAAGGAGCAGCTTCAATTGGTCCGAGGACCTGGGGCACCAAAGGGAGAAGACTGACTTAGCCCCTATTGCCTGCTTACTTTAGCTGGACATATTGGAATGGCCTTCACGCCTAGGGTGGCCCTACCAGGAGTAAAACTCCCGACGTACTTCACCCATTCCGTCCAAGAACACCCTCCCGCCACGATGAGGCAGCAAGCAGGACTTGGGAGGATGATACTGCTCGTGAGATTTTGAAGGACCCTTTACTGTTTTTAGACTTTTTGGAGATTTTTGGTTTTATGGAGTTGGTGTAGCAGAGCTACACCAACTGGGATTAGTAACAACAACAACAACATAAATATGCATATTGTTACAATCTTAAAAATGTATAAGAAAAAAGAGAAAGATGTCACCGGCATTCCCTGGTGGGTTTGTTTCCTTCACAATAAAGACGTTGCCTTCTCTGCCGGAGGTCTTAGACTCTCACCATTGCGGCGTACGCATCAGCTGCCTTTCTGTAATTTGCATATAATGCTTGGTCATGTGCTATTTTAACATGTGCCATTTTTCAACACAACATAAGTCGCCATTGCGGCGTACGCATCAGCTGCCTTTCTGTAATTTGCATATAATGCTTGGTCATGTGCTATTTCAACATGTGTCATTTTTTTCGCTTTCAATTTCTATGTGCTTCTGAATAACCCTTAATTTATACAAGCATTTATGTAATATTATATCTGTAAACTTCAATAATAAATCTTTTACTTAATAAAGCTATTTTTTTTACTTTTAATTCCCACCATAAATATCAAAATGAAATTCAGATTAAATGAAAGCCAAAAAACATATTTTAGATCATTTTTTAAAATTTTTAATTCAAACTTAAATAAAAAGTAAACTTTTATAATATGTACTTGAAATATAAGATTTTAAATTATTTGCGTATTGAATGATATTGTTCAAACTAGAAAAAGGGAAAAATTAGCACATTGCAATATCAAATATTTGTAATCATTTAAATCTTTAGTGTAAAAAGGCTGTCTTTTAAAATCAATTATGATGAAAAATTGCACTATCAAAATTTTTGACTATTTTATAACTGCAATTAAAAATTTAATGTTTCAGAAAAATAATAATGAAAGATAATTTAACTTTGAAAAGTATCCAAATTTCATTATTTAAAAACATCCTATCCTCAATTAAACTGAAAAGATAAGAATAAACTTGTTAAACCGTTTCGTTGTTTACTATTTTATTCATTCGCATGAATTGAGTTCTTTATAACATTATATTTCTTTTCAAAAGAATAAATTCTGAGTCATTTGTAGCTTCATATTGTTAGAAACTCAATGTTCGGAAATATTTCATAATTATGTCATCGAATAGAGTATCTCTGATACTTTTAATAGCTTAATATGAAAAACTACCAATTTTAGCTTTTATATTATGTCTTACAATTCGCAATTTCAATTCAACTCTCAATCATTGTTGAAAATATTTAAAAAATATATTAAATATTCGCTCAAATGGTTTAACTTGTGTTTTTTTATCTTAATGACTATGGATTCAAACGTGTTTTTAGATTCAAAATGAAAGATACGAAATGTAAAAGACAAATTTTTATTTTTCAATATTAAGTAATTAATGTTCTCTAAAGATCAAGATTTTTTTCTAAAGAATTTTGCAATCAAGTACTTGGCTCGTTCCTTTACTTGAGTTTCTTTATAAGAAAGCCTGAGATTAATGAATTTTGACGTAAATAAGCAATAATAATTTTCAGGCGCTTTAATCAAGATATGAGATGTTTGTTAAGAACTTTTCTTGAAAGTTTATTAATTTTTAAAACAATCTCCTTCTATAGATTGGAATAAAAACAATAGTTTCATAGAAAGTTCACACCAAAATTTATCACTAGGAAACTTTAATATAAGCACAGGACAAATTCTTATTTGAAAAATATAAATAATTTTGTGAGTGACATTAAGCAGTTTTGCTTAAACGACCGAAATTTATAAATACATAACTTCAATAACGAATATCATTAAAGATAAAATTTGCACAAATAGAAAAACCTCACCTTAATTTTCACACACATACTCAACATTTGATCAGCATCTATGAGATATTTTAGGGTTGTGTCTTCCTCAACAACATTATGTATTCAACAAAATGTCAATAAATTTCGATCCCAGAGAGCATGTGTACGAAAAGATACATTATTGTTATTAATTTTTTAAATTGTTTTACAATACTAATTAACATATTTTCTTCGAAGTATCTATAAAATTTGTATTATCAGTTTAAATATATTATTAAATGGAATTATCTTACGATCTGTTGTCGATCTGTTACGATCTGTCGTCAGAATGAGACTTATTTATTATATTTTCAAATTGCAATGCACACTTATTTAAGAGATTGAGTATTATTAAAAATTACATATTTTTTAAGATTTTGTAAATAATATTAAAGTAGGGAGTACTATCGGATACGTTTTCACACAATATCTCATATATATTTATGTATTCTAGAGCATTAGCTACAGCATGGAGTTAAAGCACGGCCTTTGCGAGGGCCAAAGAAAGTGTTGAAAGACAGAAAGTTTGAATATTAGTAGCAATATGTATTTTGAATTCTAAAAACTAAAGAGGAACGGGGTTTTTAGTCCTAATTTCAAATGAATGAATTTAAATTTGGATGGCATGTGCAAAAGAACAGGTATCGATTGAAATGATTGCATATATAAGAAGCTTGCATAAGAAAACCATATAAATGATTTTCACCAAAAGAAAAGAAATTTTGTTATAAAAGTCCATTCTAAATGACATTTTACCACATAAAATTATGAATATTCGTAATTATAGTTTTACGTGGTAAAATGTCATAAAAACATCACAAAAATAAGTTTTAATAGAAGCTCAAGTACCATAAGCTTGACTGCATTGCTGACACCAATTTTCCATGTTGTCAAGTTAATTGTCTCTTACCGAAATGAGAAGTGAAGAACAGATACATAATAAGCTGTTTTCCAGCTCTTCTATAGACCTTGGAGGAGAATTTAAAGAATTTACCTGCTTACCGGGATTGTCGTAGAGATGCTGTATGGGATTCAGGTCTGAAGATCGAGCTTGCAGTTATATTCGCTTCTCAGACCAAAAGCCTCAAGATATTTATCGACAGCTAATGCTCTTTGAAGTCGTGCGTCATTGCGTCAGAATGAAATCACTGCCAGTTGCGCCGGCATATGGGTGGACGTATGGATTAAGGGTCTCATCCCAATATCTCACACAAGTCACAGTTCTCTTTAAAATATCTGCAGGTCGGTGTGAGCACCGAGTGAGAGCCTTGCCCAAATTATTGCATCCTGTTAGCAGATATGCATATCCCTGATGCTTGTGAGCAGTCTGCAACAAGTTGTGGCACAGAAATGCTTCTCCTTCGGACCGAAAGAGCTGTATAACGGTCTTGTCCAGGTGTTTTATCTGTGGTTTGCCTGGAATACATGTTCTGAGCAAAGATATTTTTATTTGAAATCGGTTTCAGAGAGGGTAGTGACACAATGAGACACATTATTACATACATTTGACAGTCCAGTGGGATTTGTTGTCCTCAAAATTGGTAATATGGAAAGAACTGCAGATTTTTCACCATTTGAAATTTTCCATTTTTTTTTGTTTTCGAATTCTTTTTGTCTTCTTATCTATCTGTTTCCCATTTTACTTCTTTGGTCGTGAAATGCACAAATATACTTACATGTTACTTATGATAATATTCTAACGATATGTAGTCCCTGTCATAAAAGAGTTGCATGAAGAAATCTTATTCTTCAAAAGAAGTCTGCTATCAGTGCACAAATTCACAAAAATATGTTCAACTGAAATAACAAATTTAAGTGTATCACTATTCAAGAGTGAAGAATTTAGTAAGCTTTCATGAATTATTAAAACGTTGATATGAATTTAGAGTTAAATTCTCATAAAAATTATATAGGTGATTAGATGCAGATAATCTACAGTTGATATCGAAGAGATCAAATTGTGGCAACTTTTAACTCTCGTCTTTGAAAGAGGCAATGTCTGAGATAAACAGGCAGCGAGAAGAAGAGGCCCTGTTCTATTCCTATTGCTATCAGATTGTCTGAGATAAACAAGAAAGTTCTTGCCATTTTCATATTGGCAATGAAGGAAGCAGGAATAAGTTCGCAAATTACTGTATGACGTGGTTGAGATACTGTCCAGTCGAGAGAAGGAATATCAATCGTTGTTATAGAAACAAGTGCACTGTGCACATTCATCGATAATAACACGTACAGTAGCGAAGAGAAACAGACGTCTCAAAGGAGCTCATTCGGTGTTATTTGCCTTTCGATTTCAAATTGAGCTTATCAGCTGCTACATCAAGTCACCGATTACGCCAAGCATTCGAGGATAGTGCTGTGAACAAATGTTAGTTACGCAATGGTTTCACAAATTCAATTTTGGAGATTTGTCCCTCTGAGATGAAACTGAGCTCTGCTGGACTAGTCCTCAAGTGGTTCACAATGACCTACTATTAAAGGACCAAACGGTCACTGTGGATTTGTACTCGTAGTGATTGGAGCTTGTGCTACAGATATTGCAACAGAAGGAACTAAAATTTCATGGACAATCACTTCGTGGGTAATCGTTCACCAATGAAGCCGACTTGCACCAAGCATTCATGGAACCTTAACATGTATAAATATATTTTCTTATATTTTCTGTAAAAAATTTGGTGGATGTAGTGATACGCAGTGAACATTAAGAAATTGTCAAAATGGTTTTGGGTACCTTAAATAAATATTTATTCAAATATGAAATATATAGTTATGTGAATGATTACCTAAGCTGATGAAATTTAAATGTCTTCAGTTTTTCTTAGCGATAGCAAATATTAAAAAGAAAGTGTGAATTCTAGTATTCTAAACACTTATATTTTTATACTAGGACTCTCCACTTGTTGTTGTCGTGTGCCAGCTAAGCTGACAATATATACAAGCTGACCCAGCCACGCGTTTCAGTGGCTGAGTTTTTATAATACATTGAATCAATTTTTTACTAATTCTTGGGTATAATCAAATTAATATTTTCTAAAAAAATTTATAGGTTCATTCATATGAGATTAAAAATAAAACGCTTCGCAAAAATTTAAAAGTAATAGGTAAAGTGTCGAAATTTTGAAATTAAGCACAAATCAACATATACTTTCTGAATTTACATTTTATTTATCTTATATTAAATTATAGTTTGTAATCAGTGACTTACTCTTATAAAATGTACTATATAAATTAAAAACATCTAAAAATAAATAGTTATAAATGAGGTAGATAACAATGACATCGAACTATTATTTGTTCAATTTTAAATTATTAAAATTAAAATTATCTAAGTACTACTTTGTGTACAACATTCCTGGTTAACCTGTCTTTCGCTAACACGAAGAGATTTGATGGTTTTCCTACACGTGATCAGGCAACATATAGCTATCCATGTGAGAAACATGTGTTTTCCAAATCCAAACCACAAATAGACATTGTTTGGCCTTGAGATTTATTTATGGTCATCGCAAAAGCTAAACAAATCGGAAATTGGAGCCTTTTAAACGGTATTGGAGATTCTGACGCTATCAGTGGAATACGTGGAAACAGGACGATATCTCTTTTAAATTTTTCCGTCAAAATTGTTGCTTAGAAAATATTTTCTGTCATTTCTTTTATGACTAAGCGTGTACCATTACATAAATGAGGTGGGTTTAAATTACGTAGAAGAATAATTGGTGAACCAATTTTCAATTGAAGATTATGTGATGGCATTCCTGGCATATCCATAGAATTCAAAAATTCAGTTGGAAAGTTTACGGCTTCGTTTTCATCAATAACTGTGTCGATTGATTTAAAAGACATCAAATCACCGGGCAACATCTGTTGTATATTGAAGTTAATTTCGTTCGCATCAAAGTTTCTTGCTGCCAAAATAGCACGATTACAGAGCCAATTTTCAAATTATAAAAGAAAAATAAAAAAAGTCTATAAAGAAATACTTACATGTTTTCGAGATGGTATGAAAATTAGTAGAGAAAAACAGTAATAAATAAAATTTTATTTTACTATTTATAATATTAAAAATATTCAAACTGAACACTGCACCATAATAACGCAACACAAAGTATAATTATGAAAATGATTCACGAAAAATTGTTACAGTATGATTATACATCATGAAAATATATGTAAATTCTATATTTAACCACGCGCTTGCGCGCGAACGTTTATTTTCTCGAAGATGGTATAATCTAGAAAAAAAAACACGTCGCCATCTGCGGAATACCTGTGCAATTTAGATGCTAAACCGCCATCTATTAGGAACTTACAGAACTAACCAATAAATAAACACTAATGTCGTATAATAAATATTGAGATCAATAAATCAGAGATAAAAACTATTCTCTCTTTTAAGTTGGACCATATTATAAATGATTACAAAATTTTATCAAAATCCGCTCAGTAGTTTCGGAGTTTATCGGGAACATACATCGTGACACGAAATTTATATATATATATATATATATATATATAAATATATATATATGTATATATATATATATATATATATATATATATATATATATATATATATATATATATATATATATATATATATATATATATATATATATATATATATATATGTATATATGTATATATATATATATATATATACATATATATACATATATATATATATATATATATATATATATATATATATATATATATATATATATATATATATATATATATATATATATATATATATATATATATATTACTAAAGACAGAGTAATAAAGAAAGTAGATAAATCTATTTAAGTTTATAGTAAATCTATTTAACTTTATAAACAGATAGAACATACTACTAAAACAATACGTGAAAGTTAAAATATAAAATTTAAAATTTGTAGTTTGAATAATTTAAATAAAGCAAATAGACAAGACCTTTCAAATATAGCAAACAAATAGAATATACAAACAATATGCAAAATGAAATTTAAACAATCAAATTTAAAATCCGAATCATTTAAGTAAACATATAGCACCTACATGGACAGTTTCTTCATAGGAAATTGAACATATTGGTACAAAGTATGGTCTTCCTGCAATGGATAAAGACTAGATACTAAGTCAAGCCATTAAACCTAGAAGTCATACAAAAAATATTTAAAAATGGAAAATAACGCAAGAAATAAATATAAATTGAATGAAAATAATTGCCGAGATAAAATACTAAATTTCAAGCCTTCGAAATTGGAAATAAATACAGAACGTAAAGAGTAAAATAAATTTAATGAAGAATTATTCACAATTGTCAGCACAATATAAAAAATTCTCATAGTCGCCAAAATAATATACCATATTCGAAATCTGCAAAATTGCAAATAAACACAGAACACATGAAGTGTGTAAAATAAATAACAACTTAAAAATCTAAGTAGAAAAACTATTGGCATTGCTGGTTCCTTATAAGATCTTCAAAGATTGGATGACCCCTCTGTAGTTCATAACTGCGAATTACTTCACTTTAATAAGCAATATTCTACTTGCCAAATAATGCTTAGTAAATTTAATTGGAATATTTTTATCCATGTTGGAATTCTTAGATTATCATAAATGAAATATTACAATCACTGTTTGAATTATAGAATGTTTTTTTAGGTTATTATTTGCTTTTTGAGACTATATACAAAAATTGCAACATGTAACCTAAATTGTGTTTAATTGATTAAAAATAGCACTTTTATAAATTTTAATAGAAATATTGGAGTTCCAAAAAATTAATTTATCTACTTTAAAATTAACAATACGGTCAACAGATCAAAAGAACGAAGTAATAACATGCCGATAAAGCTCACCCTTCTTCATTCTTTTTATTCAGTATGCTTATTTAAATAGTCTTGTCTATTTGCTTTGTATAAATAAGAATATATATATATATATATATATATATATATATATATATATATATATATATATATATATATATATATATATATATATATATATATATACATATACATATATATATATATATATATATATATATATATATATATATATATATATATATATATATATATATATATATATATATATATATATATATATTCACTTTAACTTATCAGATAAAACTATTAATTTAGTAGTGTGTGTTTATAAATTTTCTTGGGTAAATTAGTGTCTAGACAAATTTTTTAATAATCTTACGCAAATTGTGGTTGAATTTTTACTTGAACAATGCAAATCATAAAAGAAGAAGATTGTTTCTCTCGAATGTGATTAGCTATATTAATTTATATTAGCTAAATTATTAATATACCCAATTCCCACAGCAGACTTTTATTTTTATTACTAGTTTAGATACAAACTTGGGAGAAATTATGTAACAAATTCATTAGTTTATAAGATTTTCTATAACTAAGCACACCATGCATTGAATTAATTTTGGGGGTAAACTATGATGTGAAAATAGTTTTACCAAACAATATTTTAATTTAATAATAATTTACGGTATATTTTTCGCATATTACTAAGATTTGGTGTAGAAAAAATCAGTTATTTATGTTATTTAAAATATAAACACACGCACACACTCTCTCTCTCTCTCTTGATGTCTCTTAGTAATAATATTATAATTCGTTTCAAATTGCTTAATTAAAATAAATTTTATATTCCGTTTGAAGAAAATACTTTTTATTATGATAAAAATAAATGTTTATTAATGATTAAAAATCTTTTATTCAAGGGCATATTGTATTAGTAGGGTATATACAAGGGTATATTGTATTAGTAGGGTATATACAAGGGTATATTGTATTAGTAGGGTATATACAAGGGTATATTGTATTAGTTGTTTAATTGAAACTTATTTTATTTTTTATGTAACTTATTTTGTTTAAATGTATCCATACACTTTATGATTTTTAAATGGATTTAATAAATTTAACAAAAACTACAATGTTTTATCAAAAATTTCAATAAACATAAGAAAAGTTTTAAGAATAAATTTTTCAATTTGTAGCAAAATTTTTATTTATAAAAAATAAAAAAACTCTAGAAACTAATATTCGACAGGATAAAATTTCAGTAAAATTCTACAAATTTACATCCCTGCTCTTGAAATGCCTGAGATCATAGATTGAAGATAAACTTTTAAATAAATTTATAAAGCATATTCTCTCTATAACATTTATATTATTCAAAATTAAACAAATGATACGGATTAAAAAATGTATAAATTAATATTTATTATTTCAATAATGTTTGAATTCATTTTAGCTTTAATAATGAGCAATATGTTTTTGCATGAACTTTTGCAGAGACAACAACTTGCAAGTAGTCCCAGGACTAGACAGTAATGCTCATCATGTTGTCTGGGGAAGTACAGACACAAATAAAAGAGGTGAGTGCATTTTAGAATTCATTCTAAACTACGGGTTAGATATTCTAAATGAGTGCAACGAACCAACTTTCATTACTTCCAATCGATCTGAAGTAATTGACATTACTATAGGGACAACGCTAATTTTTGAAAATATCAAAAATTGGAAAGTAGATGGCAGACCATCTGGCTCAGATCATCAAAATATCCATTTTGAAATTCACTCTAATGTGTGTCTGGATCGCATATTTAGAGACCCAGTTAGGACGGACTGGAAGAAATTCCAGAAGGAACTGACTGGGTTGGTTGAGCTCGGGAACAGACCTATTAGAGACATCTAGGATCTAGAAGTTACAGCAGACTTTCTGCAGAGTAATATTCTAGATTCTTATCATAACAATTGCCCTATTCGCACAAGGAGAGCTAAACTCCAATGTTCTTGGTGGAATGATTTTCTCGCAACCGAAAGAGGAAATGTTAGAAAACTTTTTCATAAAGCCAAGAAAAATGATGAATGGGAGAACTATAAAACGGCCCTTATTAATTATAACAAACTTGTTAGGAAAAGAAAAATTAACTCCTGGAGGAAGTTCTGTGAAGAGATAAATTCTATCTTTGAAGGAGCTAGATTCCAAAAACTCCTTAAAAGGAATGAACTTATTTTGGTTGGCACCTTAAAGGACGAGGAGAGTAATTTTGCTGCTTCCAGGAAAGGGGTTATTGAAATTATGACCAAAACCCACTTTCCAGGAGCTAGAGATATTTATAGCAACGAAGGGGAGCACTGCATTGGCTCTTTGCGAAGAGCCTATTGTGATCAATGGACCATCGCTAAAAATTTCGTTAACTACAACAATGTTAAATGGGCAATTTCTGCCTTTAAACCTCTTAAAAGCCCGCAGTTTTTACATTAGAAGTACTCAAGTTTTATTTGCAAAGTTAAAGAAAAATTTTTAAATAAAAATAATAAACTTTTATTAAGTTTAGTAACATTTCACATAATGGAAACATTTCACATAATTCAAATAATGGGCAAATAATTATTAATTACTATTCAATTTATAAATAATTATTAATTTTTATTTATTTGTAATGTATGTATAATTAATACTTAATTATTTGTGTTTAGTAAATTTAATTATTAATTCAATAAATTATTAATTACTTCTCCAATAATGTGCTGGGATTTTAAAAAAATACAGAAAATTACGCTTAATTTTATGCATAAATCTATTACATTTACTTAAAAGAATTTATTTTTTATTTAAACATTCTGCAGGATCAAAGTCATAAATTAATATGTAATAATGTGAACGATATATAATGAAAGTAATATAGCGATCAAAGGTAAAAAAACTGAAATTAATCTTATAAACGGCTTACAAAAGAAATATTATACAATTACTAATTAAAATGATGTAATATATTTATTTCTGTTTACATATAAAGCGAAAGCACCAATCTTTAGAAAATGAAAAAGTATAATTAAAACGGAAAGACATTTACTTTATTTTAGAATATAATATAGTGCACACTTATCAGATAATATTGCAAAATCTGCGAAATACTTTAATTCTAGAAATAATTTTGCGTATTAGCAGTAGTAATTAAATAATTTTAAACAATAAAAATGTATCTTGCATTAAAATAGTTGGAACGCACGCAACTTCTGAAATGTTAAAACTATATATTCTTATTATTCCTTAGATTTATTTGCTCTTTCACTCTGGCATTTAAAGGAATAATAATAAACTACTGTGAGAAATAGTAGGGATATATTTGATTGTCAAAATTCTAAAATTAATAAATTATTTTTATTTTGTGTATTTATAAATATTAATATCTGTGAAAATACTTATATTAATATGTAACGGTACACATGCAAATATGAACCATACTTCGTATGAACTACTTAAAATTTACTCTAAAAATAATTACATTTTATTCTAAAATATATATATAATATTTGTAAATGCAAAAATAGAAAAGACATACTAATATTTATTATATTTAGATGGTTAAAATATGTCCAATACCTTATTATATCTGCATTTATTTTTATTTACTTTTCTTTTTGATATACTAAAAATGTATATAAAAGAAAAATCATGCACAAAGTATTTCAGTATCCATCTAAATGAAACAAAACAAATTACTAGGAAAAAAATACCCATTATTTTCTCCAAACCTTTTATCAATATCCCCCCAAAGGCTCATATTTTAAAATCTAAATGGAAAATGAGAATAAGATGGCATGATAAAACATGAAAAATCTCAACTCTTTCCATTTCTAAATACATTTTGAAGCAGCTACAGTATAATGTCAACAACAAAATGTCGTCTAATTCAAGGTTTTATGTTGGTAGCAATGGAAATGGTAATGTATTTGGTTAATATCATATTAGCGACAAATACATCTAAGTTAAAACACTTTCTCCTATTATCTAACATATACAATAAGAAATAATGCAATGATATAAATTTTAGAGGATAATCTAATAATTTGCATTTACATTAAATTAAGCTATTGTAAATTATTTTGCAATTTATGACCAATCAAAGCACAAAAATAAGCATTATGTTGAAAAATAGTTATCTCTGTTTACTAATAATTAAAACTATCTAAATAATATCGATATCAGTTGATTTAACACGTTATACCAGTTTCTGTTAAAAATATTTTTCAGTTGGATCCTGCATTTATTTCATTATATAATTTAATATGTAACTACTGTTGTTAATTTGAATAAAGTTATGTATTAAAATATATCACTTTAAGTAGTAAAATAACCAAAAGTTTCCTTTTATGACAAGGATCGTGAATACTAAAGAAGATTGAATAGGTCTTTTTATAAACTTCGAAAATACGTATTACAAATAATTTATTTATAAATGACTAAACTGATCAATGGGAATTATTATAAATGAAACTGTGTATCTCTTCGGCTTATGTAACAGTTTATGTATTCAAAGGAAATATTCAAAATACTAAAAAATCTAATTAATAGAGTACTGAATTTTTTTTTACTTAAGAAGAGTCAGCGACGCATTGAGAATGAATTAAATTTAACTTTCTTAACATAACGCTGTTCCGATTTCAAAGTTAAAATGAAATATTAAATGTGCTTATTTTAATGGGAAAATAAAGTTTTTGTCTTGTGATCTATTTAATAAAACTTTGAGTGGCTTGAGTTTTAAAAGTCAGGTATCAGTTTTTTTCATGTTAATTCGAAGAAAGAAGCATTAACTAACAATTTTTTTAAACAATTGACTCATTCAATATTTTATCTATATAAGAACTAAATTAATATTTTTAATGGGTGACATGTATTTGATATGATAACACGTACCTAAAATAGAATTATTCTTTAATTAATGTCATTACGCTGCATAATCAATAAATTATCAGTATAATATATCAGATATAAAAATATATAAATATTGTACACAATGTATCTGATGTGAATTAAAATTCTTACAAAATTGGTAAGTGGTGAGATTTTTTTAACTATTTTTTAGCAAACACATTTAAATAAAAGAATAAAATAATAGCTTGCAAAAACAGTAACTTTAAATCGCACAAATATATAAATTTAATCAATAAGATTTGTAAATTAGATAATAATCATATATAGGTGAATTAACTGGGTAAGTAACAAAGCACACACTCTGAATCGGGGATGGCCAACGTGCATCTTTTTTATAAGTATTGATTATAAGATAAATGAAAAAAAAACACATTTGCGAACAACATTTGATATACCCTTGAAATAAAAATTTAACTTAAATTTAAAGAGAAACTTAGGAATAAGTGAAATTAAATTAAGGCTCTAATTACTTTTGTTGAATACGTTGGGAAAAATTTAAATAGATCTATTAAAAGAGAAAATATCCTGTCATTTTTAATTCTTAGAGGGAATTGTGTACAAGTTTATTAAATAACTTTAGATTATATAAAATAATATATATACAAATAATATATATATATATATATATATATATATATATATATATATATATATATATATATATATATATATATATATATATATATATATATATATATATATATATATATATATATATATATATATATATATATATATATATATATATATATTTATGTATATATATATATATATATATATATATATATATATATATATATATATATATATATATATATACAAGCTGACCCAGCCACGCGTTGTAGTGGCTGAATTTTTATAATACATTGAATCAATTTTTTACTAATTCTTGGGTATAATCAAATTAATATTTTCTAAAAAAATTTATAGGTTCATTCATATGAGATTAAAAATAAAACGTTTCGCAAAAATTTAAAAGTAATAGGTAAAGTATCGAAATTTTGAAATTAAGTACAAACCAACATATACTTTCTGAATTTACATTTTATTCATCTTATATTATATTATAGTTTGTAATCAGTGACTTAACTCTTATAAAATATACTATATAAATTAAAAACATCTAAATATAAATTGTTATAAATGAGGTAGATAACATTGACATAGAACTATAATTTTTTCAATTTTAAATTATTAAAACTAAATAATTTTTTCCGCGGCATTATACTGAAATAAAAAAATATTAAAAGAATTTATCATTTGAATAAATAAATTAGATCAAAATGTACTGCTGAATAAATTAATAATTATCAAAATATAAAATAAAAATAAATAAAAGGCTATCGAGAAATACTTACATGTTTTCGAGGTGGTATGAAAATTAGTAGAGAAAAACAATAATAAATAAAATTTTATTTTACTATTTATAATATTAAAAATATTCAAACTGAAGAACACTGCACAATAATAACACAATACAAAGTATAATTATGAAAATGATTCACGAAAAATTGTTATAGTATCAAGAAAATTGTTATAGTATTATACATCATGAAAATATATGTAAATTCTATATTTAACCACGCGCTTGAGCGCGCACGTTAATTTTCTCGAAGATGGTATAATCTAGAAAAATAAACACGTCGCCATCTGCCGAATACCTGTGCAACTTAGATGCTAAACCGCCACCTATTAGGAACTTACAGAACTAACCAATAAATAAACACTAATGTCGTATAATAAATATTGAGATCAATATAGTTAAGAGATAAAAACTATTCTATTTTTAAAGTTGGACCATATAATAAATGATTACAAAATTTTAGCAAAATCCGTTCAGTAGTTTCGGAGTTTATCGGGAACATACATCGTGACACGAAATTTTTATATATATATATATATATATATATATATATATATATATATATATATATATATATATATATATATATATATATATATATATATATATATATACACATATATATATATATATATATATATATATATATATATATATATATATATATATATATATATATATATATATATATATATTATGTAATACACTTATTTTTAAATTGTTATAGTGTATAGTGTACAATATTAAAAATGAAACAAATAGGAATCTTCCAAAAGAATCTCAGGCTTAGATAAAGATATTTTAATTTTTTTCTATAAGAGAACTAATTCTTTTCAATATCAGCTAGAATTTCTTAATTTTATGATGGATTCCCATTAGGTAAATAATTCATTTGTTTCTTAATTCACATTTTCGTGGCAAATAATTTCAAAATTTTTATCTCTTATTATCGCAAGCGAATTAACTCCCAAATCATAACAAGTATTTTTAATGAGTGAAATATCTTAAGAAATTTTATCACTTCTTTCAGTAGCCCAAATGCCAGATTTGCCCTGTGTATTATGCTGAAAATATTGAAAAAAGAACATCAGTTTACCATTAGGTTTCTGGAGAGTAGATTGCACATCGCGTAACATTTTAAGGCAATTTATTATACACAACACAAATTGCACTCAAAATACATAGGCAAATCACACACGAATATTTCTTTTAGTCTACATATACACAACTCAAGATGGAAGTTGTTAACGCCATTGAAGAGAAAACATCTATGAAATATATATTGCGTCACCATACCTAAAAATAATAAGTAAACAATTGAATGGTATTAAATATTGATATTACCGCTTCGTGAATATATTTCATTTGAATAACTTTAATTAAAGAGAGGAGCATTTTATAAGAAAAATTCTCATATAGACATGACATTTTTCAGAGTTCGATAGCGAGTAAACAAATTATTATGGAATCAGTTCCATTAAGTGAAAAAAAAATAAATTAAGAAAATAATGCTTCTTAATTTATTGATGCATAATATATCAAGAGATTTGATGTGGCAAAAATACGTCTAATGAAAATAAGTTTTAATCAAACAGAATATGCATTGAACAAAACTGTAACATGGAAATTAAACAGATAATGTTGGTGTTTTCCGTTTTTATCTTGTGAATAAATTTTAAAAAATACATATTCGCATCAATAATAAAAAATTTGAAATCATTATTTAATAACAAATATGTAGAATCGGAACAGGAAGTACCTTTGATGTCGAAATCATTGTATGGAAAATTTATTCCATTAAATGAGAAAAATAGAAGTGATAAAGGTTAATAAGTTAATGTAGAAAACAAGCATACGCATATGTTTCGTGATGTTTCAATATAGGGACTGTTAACAATTTTTTCAGAAAATTATTTTTATCAATATATTAATGTATGTTTCAAACAAAAAATACTTCTCTAGTGCAGCACAGTAGATTATAATAGGAGTACAACTAAAAAATTTTGGGTTTAAAAATATTTACAAATGTCATAAAAAGCAATTCTTAAATATTTTCAAACAAATATAATTGAATATATTGTTTAATTAAAAGATAATTAAACCATTACTGTTGAATTTTGACTTTAAAGTTGTTTTAGAATTGTAATTACAAGATATTTTAGACATTCAGGCCTTTATATGCTCCTAAATCGTAATCATACAGCGTGCATTCAAAATCATGATGACTTTAAACATAATTTCAACAACATTCTTATAATTAAGATTTAACGGCCAGCAGTATTTGTGAAGGGGTACACATGTAATTTTTTTTAATAAATATATCTGCTTTCATGAACTTTTGTGATAATGCATTTGTTTTCCACTGGTGACATTATTGAATGCTCATTATGCAACATACTTTACCACTAAATAATATACCTTACACATAATTTATTTAGATATTGATTTTTGTATAAAGCAAATGGAAGCAGTTCTTTTCTTCCAATAATAGGAGCACGGAATATTTTGCTACCTTTGAACGTGATTTCTCCTGATATTAAAGATGCAAGGTATAACACAATTATGTACATTTGTTTACTTGGTAAAAATGAGCCACGCTTGATCAAACTGATACGTGTTTCCAATGAAGAAGATTCTTGCGCATAGAGTTGGTTACTTACTTGATTGGTTAACTGATAATGATATCACATAGAAAACGCTTTCATTTTGACATATTGTGATTCATGGTTCATTATGCTGATCCAAATATTTAGAAAAATGTATTTGATATTGAATCTAAACATTGATTCTGTTTAGTTTTACCATTTTTCTCTCGATTCTATTAATAACTCAATGCTGCAATAATATTTCAGGCAAATATTTTATCAGATTATAATTAAATATTTTGTGCAACTTAAGTTATTGTGAAGAGAAAGGATGAAAATAGGATTAATATAAAGAAAACTATTTATGTGTGTCAGACACTTATAATTTAATACTCACAAGCCATTTATAATTTTTAAGAGTTTAATATATTATGTAATGTGAATTTAAAAGTTTCTATTAAACTTAAGTATTTTAATTTGAGTATTTTAATTTTTATTTATAAGAACAGGGAAATTTATGGGAAATATATTTTACAATTTTCATTTCTTTTATTTTAATGCTAATTTATAAACACTTATTTTTGTATTTTAATAGATTTTTTATAAAATATTCAAAAAAGTGAAAACTTAAGCTTTAAACAACCACAAGCAGTTTAAAGGCAAATGAAATAATTAAGTTTATATATTGATGTATAAGTTTGTATGCTATTATATACATATTTTAAATTCGCATAAATCTCATAAAATATAATTTAACATCTCTAATTATTTTCCAGTAATGCCTTATATTGAAGTCTAAAATTAAGAAAGTTTCTTAAATTAATATTTTACAAATGAACCACCCTCAAAAGTATTTAAGTTTTGAAGTAAAATTATTTCAGGATATAAGAATAATTTAGTTGTAACTTTAATATTAGTAAACACGATCTCAATATATACTAGATTAATTGAATAAGTAATAATTAATGAAATGACTGATTAACATATAAATTAAGAGAGATGGATTGTTTTGATTTTTATTTTACAATATCAGCTACAGGAAAATGTCAGTTTAAAATATAACTTGTCTATCTACTGCTGAAACTATTGAATAAGTTTTTGTATAAAATATAGTTTCAATTTCCTTTTTAGTAAATGGCAACAGTACTCATAACAGATTTGTATTTTTGTCAATGACTCTCAATGGTCAGATCTAAAAAAATAGATTTTAAATTGCATTATTTTTTTAAAAGTTGTGCTCTTAAAACTTGAAATATTGCTTAAATAACTGAGCAAAGTCTTATCTTGAATCCTTTTACTATAACATTGTATATAAGGACTGTATTTTTTTACCGATATTTTTTAGTTTGCATTATCACGATACATATATTTATAATATGTATAACGTATTTATGTGTAATTAACTTAAAATATTTATAATTATTTTAATGTTGGGTTTCGAAATCTGTTAAATATTGATTTAACAGAAAATAAAAAATAAGTATTTTCTCTTTTTGAATAATCCAGTGTTCAGCAAATTTGAAATTTCTTATTCTTTTTCAGATACTGTCATAATAATTATAAAAGTTTTATAGCATGAAAAATTTGTTGCTTGATTACTATATATAAGAACTAACTTTCTCACATGTTTTTAAAAACACGTAAGTAAATTCATCGCATAACTGGTGTTTTGCTACATAGAGGGGCTTGGTAAATTTTAAACAATATTGGAAATTTATATTTGATTGAAATTGCTTTAAATTAAGTACTAGTTTCATAGTGTGCTTTAATAATAATTTCGTGATAAAAATAGGGTGTTTTTCTGTATTTATAAAAAAGTTAACATGCTTAATTTTATTACTTTTCCAATTTGTAGCAAAAAAGTTCTTGTGAATTTGCATTGAAATTAATGGAAGAATAATTTTCAAATCCTTACATCCGATTATTTTTTAAAAGGAAATTTTCTTTTTTAAAAATATTTTACCCAATCTTACTATTTTATATCTTATTATTTAAATGAAACTTACTAATGACACTAATTTACAATTTTTATGTAAAATGGCTGGTATACAGTAAAGAAACTTTGTTTCTAAGATTATTAAAAATACATGATTTGTAGGTATTTTGCTGAATTTATTTGTAATAAATATATTTAACTGATTTAGAGTTGCATTAGATGTGAAAGTAAAAAAAAAAAAATTAATAACTAATAACGTTGCACCAAAAGTCACGATATTAAATGTAATTATAGACACTAACATTTTGATGTGTATTTTAAACTCTTATTAATATTGATATTCGAGGAGAAAGTCAAATCCATGATATGTAATTTGAATACACTTGTGATCTTGTAGTGACCATTTACTTATCAAATCGTCCTAACAAAATATATTTGTAATGTCAATGATGTAACAAGGAATAAAATTTGCATTATATCATGCACATATATTAGCATCTACTTATATTTTTAAAATAAGATATTTTTCTTAATATTGTCTGTAAATGTTCTACACTATCTACATCTTATTTAAGTCTATTTGTAATGAATATTCCCTGTTTTTTAAAGATTAATTCATTATCACATCATTCAATAATTATGTTAGGCAATTTGTTACTGTTTTTGTATATATTTTCTAAGTTTTCTTTAAATATTAAAAATTTGTTTTTATTTTTTCATTTTAAAGTGGTAAGAGCATAATTTTGCAAGTATGTAAAGATTAACTATAAAAAACAAATTGAAAACTCCGAATCAAAGAAAAACGTTTTAAATGTATATGAAGGTAAAAGCTGATTCCTTGCAAAACACTAAATAAAATATCAAATATCATTTATTTTTTAACAATTTCAAATGGTATCTGTCTATAATTTTTGCAATACTTTTTGTAAGAAAGGATAATTTATTTTTGTAGTATGTTCGCATAAATAATATATTAAAATGTATTTAAATTCAAATTTTAATATACTTTAAATTTTTTAGTTGAAATTGATATTAATATAAATTTTTTCATTGAATTATCTCAATTAAGAAAACGTTCTTATTGATGAATACCGTGCTAAACATAATGTTGTTGATTTTTTTAAAACTAAATATGAACTATTCAGTATTTTAAAGATGAAAATGATTTAATAAAAAAATTAAAAAATAAATTAAATTTTAGAAATAAAGACATTTTTATTTAAATTTGTAAATTCTCGATGCAAAGGGATTGAAAAAGCATTCTATTTTTTGCTATACACTAATTAAAGAATTCGCCATTATCCAAGTCTCAAAATTCAACCATTTTAATTTTATATAAAAGAGTAGATGACAAAAATGAAAAACCAAAGAGTAATATTTTAAAGAATAATGATCACCATTAAATTACATTAACTTATGTTATTTTGCTTATAGATTTTTAGTATTTAAGATTACATATTTTCTGCCACAAAAATGAAACAGTTTGAATATTTACTCAACACAAAATATTTTACTCTCTCTTAAAAATAAATTCTCTTAAAATTAAAAAATAAATTCCCTTACATTATCTTAAAAAATAAATGTTGAAAATTATTCTTCCAGTATAACAAAAAGTTTAAATTTAACTTAACAATGGCACTGTTAAAGTTTACAAAGAAATTTATCAAACAATGTGGAAATATAATTCAAACAACTTCTCTTCTGCAATGAGAGTTGAAATTTTGTAATTCTTAAACTGAGATTGAATGAAAGATTTTTTTTTTAATTTCTAATGGGGTAACAAACTCAACTAAGAAGAACAAAAAGAAATGTACACTAAGAAAACACAAAAATTAAAATAAAGACAGATAAAAATATTAAGTAACCTGGGTAGTTGGCTTGTTTGTCGCTCAAATAAGTCAACCTGTTTGTTGCCAAAAATGCCCTAGTAGCATCATGTTATTATCGGTACATCAAGATAAAAGGACTTCTAACGACTCATTCAACCTACTATGTATTAGCGTCTTAGCATTTTTCTTTGACGCTTGTGTTCATATATTCAAGTCATCTTCAAAAGCAATCATTTTATACTCTCTATAGACTCCAAGCAAGAAACCATATCATTAATATTCATCTTGAACATAGCACAGCTACCAACTAAACCTTGGGGTATACCTCTCTGGAGATTAAACGACCCAGATAACTCTTGTTGCATTCTCTTTCCAATCACGTCTAGTATAGCCATGAGGTTTCATGCCGGAGCAATAGAAAACTCTGCCAAGTTAAACGTTGTTTGGGGTATACCACTAGGAGGTTGGCCTATGTTGGAAATCTTTTTAAGAGTAAAAAGCAGGATTAAAACCGCAATCCTGTTTTTTCTGTGAATTTTATTATTTTTTACTGTGTGTGCCGTAGAGCCGCACCATCTGACACAGTGCATTGACTTCACTGATAATTTTAGCGGTGTCTTTTTCCATATTGATTTGTCAATTGGTCTACACAAGTGAACATGACATCCTATTTTTCTAAAGTAACTTGCCTTCGAGATAATTGGAGAGATTACAAGTGACGCTGTTCAAGTTTATACGGGTGGTAGTAGAGTTGAACATAACCGTTCTGGCACTGGAATTTACATTAAATGGTAAGACAATGAAATAAAGATTCAGAGGAGAAATCCTGACTACTGCTCAGCATTTCACAGTGAGCTAACACACATTGACGAAGCCGTGGATTCTCTTGTGTTCCTTCCAACTGGAAAAGAATATGGATTTTATCTAATAGCAAAAGTGCGATTCAGCACTTGACGAATTGGCAAAGTGTGAGAGACAGTGCTGGAGCATCGATGCTCAATAAATTAAAATGGCTCTCCTCTTCAGTGGATATATTCCCATGTCAATCTAGAAGGAATGAAACTGCAGACACGGTGGTAAAGGCTAGAGATCTTGAGGCCCCTGAGCCGTTGGCACCTCTCACATGTTTGGAAATCTTTTCATGAGTAAAAATGCAGGATTAAGATCACGTGGATTATCTCTCCAGAGTATCAATGGTCTTCGTCCAGGAAGTTCTCTGGCTCACGGATTGAAAAAACAGGAACAAACTACTCTTATCCGTTTTCGAAGTGGTCACATCAGATCATTAAAGTTTTCTGAAGGTACCAAAATTTGCGCGAACTAGACGAACAGTTTTATTGAACAAACTACGCCAGAACACATCTTTGAATGCCTGGGGCTGTTCAAACATGACTTATATATATCAAGGGGAACCAACTTATATGGTATTGTAGGTAACAGTATTGAGTAATGTTATTTGGTTATTCATTGCGTTTTGGGGAAAATGATCATAATCGAAATGAGTAACAAAAATTGAGAACACAAAAGGTTTTAGAAATTTATTAAAAATTGATGTTTCTTCTGTAAGGATTTGAATGCTAAAAATGCTATCAAAATGCCATTAATTTTGGATATAATAACCTATAAAATTAATTTTTATTAATTAGTTTAATTTTTTTATTTTTATAAAATTTCGAATGCCGAGTAAGGTTTTTAAAATACTATAATTAATTTGTCTATAAATTAATAGGTGTGAAATGCTTTAAACATATATAATATCATTATTTTTTTAAATATATAAATTTCGTTTTTATTAAAAATAAAATCAAGTACTTTATAAATTTTTTATCAATCATATTGCTTAGTGTTGAGAAACTACAAATATTTACTTGAAGATTAAACATATATGTATTTTGATTTAGTCAATAATATTAAATAAAATATTGTTGCTCAGCGATTGGAATACAGTAAGTTTTCTGAATAGGTGATTCTAATTTCAATTTTTAAATGAGATGATAATTAACTAAATAATTTGACTTTTTATGTACAGTGTTCTGAAAAATAGTATACTTTTTCTAAATTGCTTAATACATATAAAATCATCATTTGAATGATATATACAAGTTTGTTTCATATAATAATTAATGTTATTTGTACAGAAATTGAATAAACAAATCTGTACTTTAAAATATATTAAATTAGAAGATTGACAGTAAATGGGTAAATTGGACGGTATACATATAATATTGATTTCATTAAGTATACAAAAAATATGGTAAACTAAAAATAATATCAAAATTAAAAGTTTTACAAAGTTTTAAAATTAAACTGTAATGCAAATATTGATTACTAATATAATGTTAGACTTATAAATATAAGTAAATTATAAGAGAATACTTGATGTTTACGAACAAAAGAAGTGGTTGAATTGACACTTGACTCAGAGTTATGATAACCTAATTTTAAATTTTCCATTGAGATTTAATTAAAAATTTCATAAATGCTAATGATGTTGTTCTATATTAATGAATATATTGGAAAGAGCAAATTTTTGCTTAAAATTTATATTTAAGTTTTAAAGAGTTCTAATTTTTCATCCTAGTTTGAAAGATTTTTCTCTAAATTCATTTTAAATAACCAACACTTTAGAAATTAGAAAAAATATTTTATTCATAAAGTAGTATTTGTATTTTAACTTGAATCTTGTTTTTTGTTTAAATGTGTGTGTTCTTTGAATACTCAATGTTTACTTAGAGGATATAATTATTTTATGTTCTTTAATGTATGCCTCATGCATTTTAACTTAAGGATTTTTATGTAAGACACACATCTTCTCCTTGTGTTTGTTTTTTTTAAATTTTCTTAAAAATTCTGATTATTTACGTATATTAAAATTTTGTTTGTGACAGAATGTGATACAAATGTTGCAGCATAGATGATTTTCAAAAAGTAAGTCATCCATAGTTACAACTTTATAAATTGACTTTAAATAAGCATATGAAGAAACTAGAAGTGTTCAAACACTTTATTCGGTAGTAACAAGCAAACTCGAAATCATTAGGAAGAAGCTCCTTTAAATAATTTGCTTTTCTAACGTTAAAAAAATCTGTCAAATCGCACTATTTTATGCTTATCTATAAGTTTAAGTACATAATATATAACAATGTTTCCGTAACATATCAATCAAAAATCATACCATCAGCAAAATGCTTAAAATATTTGATTTGAATACAAAAAAATTGATTATTTTATGTCAAGTACTTAAAATTTATATAGGAAAATATTTATTTGAAATAATGTTTCCATAACGTGTGTGATATTATTTTAAATTAAAACATCGCTCTTCATATCAGCAAATGTATATCTATTAATAATGATGTTAATAACAATGCCAGAAAAAATAAATCTTATTTAGTCTGCTTAATGTAGTCTAGTTTACTAGTCAATTTAGATTTATACATATATTTTCAACATTAAGCATTAAGAATTTCATTTTATTTAATTTACTTGCATTGAAAAATCAATATTTTAAAAAAATTTTGATGAAATTGTGTGACCAGGAAATTTTAAAAATCACGTTATTTTTCTGAAATATTCTATTGCATGCTTTTATTCTTTATTTTAAAAACCTCGGCTCCACGATATGTGTTATTCTCTCGGCTCTCGATAGAGCAGGACTGAATTGCATGCTGGAAGTACTGTCTTCCAGTACCTTGGAACTGAGAAACTTAAATATTTATGAGAAGCAGATCAAAATGTATGATTTTCTGCATATTCTTGACTTATATTTTCAATTGTTTACGTTTATTCGAATACTAGATTGCTTGTGTATCTCTAAACAATTTTACATGAAATTCTGCCAACCTATTTTAAACAGATATTCCATCTTTATGTATTAGAAAATATGACAAAATATCAGTCTCCATTATATTTTATATTATTTGATAGTTTGAATTGCTTGACCCAAAAAATCTTAAAATGACTCCATTATTTTGCACATTCTATTAATTTATATTATTTTAAGAAGAGAACACACACATATTACCAAAATATTCACATTTTAGAAAATTTTTCTAAGTAGTTAAATGCAAAGCAGATAAACACCACGTAATTCAAAGTAATATTATTATTACAGTAAAATGCTTAAACTTAAGGAAGATGATTAACATGAATCATTAAGAGTTGATTATTGATACCTTCTATTTCTTTCTTGTATTAATTGCCCAAATTCCTGAACGTTATTTTATATTTTAAAATATTCTTTGGCGGAAATAGACATTGCAAAAATAAGACTTGAATCAAAATGCATTTTGACTTAGAAATTACTGTTGAGATGCAGATTTTCTGATATGTGTCTTTCATTTCACTACATGTAAAATATCTTCAGACTCTGATTTTTATAACAATTTTACTTATTGCTGTCAAAGAATGTCATTGGATATAATTAAAGTTGTTTTGTCATTTCTTTTATAAAAAAACATCCATATTAATAACTAGGCAACTGTTGTAAATATCATTTACACAAAAATATGTATTAAATAATGGTTGCATGATTGTTTGTAGAAAAATGTAAACATGCTCTACCTACATATATTCAACTTAAACTAATTCATTCAAATAAACTGAGTTCATATTTTTTGTTTTCTCTGTCCAAATTCATTCATTCATTCATTGTCATGTGCCAGCTATGCTGGCAACATGGAATGTGCTGTTCCACTTTTCCAATTGAACCATATTTTGGTGTAGAGTCCGACTTCCTCAATACACAGATGCCATAGACACCCGTTTATAGGGTAGGCAACCATTAACACCTCATTCACACAAGGAAAGGACAAAGACAGGATAGATAGAGAGAGAAAGTACATCCATGCCCGAACCGTGATTCGAATCCAGGACCTCCTTATCCTTAGTCAGGCACGCTGACCACTAAACAAGTTGGTCGGCCATCTGTGAAAATAAAAATTATATATATATATATATATATATATATATATATATATATATATATATACGAGGGTAAGTTGAAAAATAAGTTTCCCCTCTCGACTGTTGTCAGAATTGTGTATGAAAGTCAAAAAACAGAATGGGACATTAAAGATATGACATACCTTTATTTTTCCACATAGGTACCAAGTACATTGAGACATTTGTCATATCACTTAATGAGCTTCAAAAAGTGCTCCAGGAAAAAATCAGGGCTTTGCATATGGAAGAAGCGTTAAACGGCTTGTTTCACTTCAGTATTGCTTCCAAAACTCCTTCCCTCGAGATTTTTCTTCAAAGCCAGAAACAGATGGAAGTCGCTTGGTGCGAGATTAGGACTGTACAGCGAATGGTGTAGGCGCTCCCATCCAAGAGTTGCAATATGGTTTTGCGTTGCCGTCGCCGAATGTGGTCTGGCATTGTCATCCAACAGCAGAACGCCAGATGTGAGAAGGCCAGGCCGCTGTTTCCGAATCTCCTCTTTCAATTTCGATAGGGTGTCACAGTAGCGCGTAGCATTGATGGTTCCAACCTCCAAAAAAGTCCAGCAACAAAACTCCTTGGGCGTCCCAGAAAACTGTGAGGAGCACTTTACCTGCAGAGGGAGTTGTCTTGAACTTCTTTCGTACAGGTGATGACGGATGTTTCCACTCCATAGATGCGGCCTTCGATTCTGGCGTGAAATGGTGGACCCACGTTTTATCCCCCGTCACAATTCGAAACAGAAAGTCATTGCCATCTTCGGACCTCTACCTAATGGTGTATCGGTGACTTGCGTGTTTTCCTGCTGTGTCGCCCTTCGCCCATAGCCGTTCAATGCTTCTTCCATATGCAAAGCCCTGATTTTTTCCTAGAGTGCTTTTTGAAGCTTATTAAGTGATATCACAAATGTCTCAATGTACTTGGTACCTATGTGGAAAAATAAAGGTATGTCATATCTTTAATGTCTCATTCTATTTTTTGACTTTCATACACAATTCTGACCACAGTCGACAGGGGAAACTTATTTTTCAACTTACCCTCGTATATATATATATATATATATATATATATATATATATATATATATATATATATATATATATATATGTATTTAACCGAAACATTATGACCCCCACCTTATGCTTATTGATGCTTGACGTTGCATTTACAAAGATGATACTGAAACATGAGACCTAGATAAATTGTTAATAGCTTAAAACAACTCGTGGAAAATATGAATTGCAGTTCATGTGATTACAAGTGTCATTCTCATTGGAAAGATTCCGGATCTCAGGGAGTTTGACAGAGAGCATATTGTAATTACCGATATACTTGGAATGAGTATGTTTGAAATTACAATCTACGTCGACAATATGCAAGCTATCATTGAGAACCTGAAGCTAATTTGACGCGTGATGATGCGATGAGTAACAATCCCATCAATTTGTTGAAAATTCACAAATCTCCATCTTGCGCACTTACCTTCCTCGAACTCTATTCCCGTTCAAGAAGATCAACCAAGCCATTTGGTCACTTCCACCCTTGCACCATTAGTACCAAAGCTACTCACCGGGAGGCTCCCTCACTCTTAAAAGCGATAGGCGGAGCCATTTTACCATCACCCGCTTTCGAAATGGACATCTTCGTTCCATTTCATTCTGCGAAAGACGTAAATGCTACGTGCCTTGCCCCAAATGCAACTCGGTGAGTGCGTCTCTGGAACATATTATCTTTTGCTTGGGACTTAATAAAGAGGATATCTTCAAATCACCTTTGCTAGTCAGACTTTTTGGTGGTTCACGACGTCATGGGCCTAGTTTAGCCCTGCTCAACAAAGAGGATTGGAAAGAAGAAGAAGAAAAAGAAATTCACAAATGACACAAGATGTCGTTGGATAATTTTTTTAGTTGTATGAGATCGATTGTACATTAAATAGCGAACGCTATAATATATGTGTAAAACATTTGTATCTACACTGTATTCGGTCATCAACTGAGTCTGCGTGCCGGTGAATTTATTTTCAAAACAAAGTAACCTAAAAATCATTGAGAAATTAATGATTTTAAAATCTTTTTATAGGATTTTTTTACAAAATAAAAAAAAAATTGTGAAAATGGAAGAAATTTATCAAGAAAAAAAGAAATTATAATGGATTTCAAGAAAAAATATTACAATTTATTAATAAAACAATTAAAAAACGCATTTTATTATGGATTATTTGACAAGATTTCATTGCAAGAAAATTTTACTAAGAAAATGTTTAAAAATTAAACAAAAATGTTCCAATATCCTTTGCATAGCATTTTATATTTCATTCATCAAATGTTTTTAAGAAACCCTAGTATATTTTTTCTGGTTAGAAATAGTAAATAGTTTAGTTTTACCTATTTATTGTTTCTAAACAATAATAGTTTAGTCTTTAGTTTTAACTTACATGCATGATATACAAGAAAATAAGGTATGGATAACGCACACCCACATGTATAAAATAGCACAAAATGCACACGTATGAATTTCATAAAACATGAGATGACGTATCGTAATGAAACAAAATGCATATACAAATATGTTAAATACTTTACTGTAAAATTAAAAAAATGCTCATAACATGATTTAAAACTATTCGAAATAAAACAAACTGTATTGCAGAACTAAATAAAGAATGACAGCGCAAGAAGTAATAAATGAAAAGGATTCTAAGAAAAAATAGAGTACATGGGCTTTCATTTCCAATATTACCTATTAGCAAGATAAAATAAGATTTTTCTGAAAAGAAAGAATCAGAGATAACATCTTGAAATTTCCATAGTGATATACAGCAAATCCTTTCAAAACAGAAAACACAAATACAGAATCTATTCTTTTCTGTCTATTCCAACAAGATTTCATTTTCCAATTGCATTATGGTGTTAAATGGAGTTACTTATAAGTAATAAATATCTAAAACGTGCTTTTTTATCTTTTAAAAAGATATATGTGCAACGTTTTTTTATTTCCATAAAAAGGAATTTCGATTGAAAATGTACACACACACAAAGTGTCTTAAAAATGCAAACACATATTTTGATTCAAAAATTCTATTCAAATATCAGATATCAATCCCTACTTAAGTAAACATTTTTCACCTAGATATATGCACAAATTATATATATGAAGTATTAACTGATAAGAAAATTAAGTTACTAGATTTTATTTTGCATTCTTTCTTTTTTAGATGTTTTTCTAAATAATTTGCAATTTGAAGAATATAAAACTAAATTAGTTCTGTTGTCGATGATAATCAAGTTCATGAATAATAAGTTTAAAATACCTTTTATAAGCAAATGGGCAGTAAATATCATTTTCATTGTTCACTTGCTTTTCAGCGTAGTATAATTCCCATTTAACAATATTCCAATTCTTATTTTAGTTGAGTGTATGGCTCTACATTTGCTCACATAAATTCAGAACAATTGCCAAATTTGTTAAGAGATGAATATTCAATAATCAAGTAGATTGCAATATGTGATTTCACTGCAATAAAAGGAGTTTGAAATACGGTGCATATCTTCCTTTTGTAAAAGAAATTTCTGAAATGCGATCGAAATTGTAAAAGTGTTTTGGATTCGATATACTTAAACAATATATTATCATAAGAAGAAGTAATTTAATTATATTATATAAATAATTTTCCAAGATTTTTTATCATAAAAACATTTGATAATTTGTTTGACTTGTTATTCTGCAGACTTTTTATGAAATTGTTTTTTTCTACTTAAACTAACTGTACAAATGTTTGTTTCAGAGGAAAACACAATCTCGCATTTTGCATCATCAAATCTAAAAAATTATACAAAATAGCTAAATTATGATTACCATCGATATTATAGCTAATGCTAAATCATATAGGTCGAGAATAATTATTTCTTAATGTATGAATATTCACTAAAACTTTGCAAACTGTTATTTAAATCGTAACCTATGAAAATCACATGAAAATATTTTCCTTTTAAAATTTCTTTCTTTCCATACAAATCATCTCTTTGTATAAAAATTCTCTCACCAGAACCCATTAAATGTAAGATTTTACCATTAAAAGAATTCTGAATAAACTTTGAGCATTTTTGTAAAAGCATACCATTTCCTGAATAACACAACCAAAATTCTTAACACAAGTCTAGCCTATTTTTTTCTCATTTTGATAAAACTTTAGTTTTATTTTTAATCTGAGTTTTAGATGTTGAGTTTCTTTCATTTCAATAAATCTTTCCTATTGTTTGAATTTATTTTTATTGCCCAAGAGCTATTTTCCCAGACATTAAAGAAAATGATACTCTTTTCTATGTTCTCTATCAATCACAGTTCTATTGGATACTTGTTGGAGGGTTTTTAGCTCTTTTTTTTCAGGAAAAAAATGTACAAGGTCACTTCGCAATTTTTTTAAATCAGTATTTTTTCACTGACTGGTAAAAATATATTTAGATTTTCTTTCGTCAAATAAGTCATTTAACATTTTTTATGTGATATGCATACAATTTTTGAAATTTTCTTCAACCTTTATTTTTATAACGAGTATTTTACTGAGAAAATTTTTCTGTTTCTATTTCTGCTCTTATTTTCTTAAAACAACAATTAAAAGCTCACATTTTTCAAATATATTTGAAAATATTTTCTATGAAGGATAATATGTTCTCCCAGAACTAGTGTGTTAAGTTTTAAATTTACATCAAACTTTAATATATACACACTCGAACTTTAAATGTTTAATATTATTTCTTGATGCATTAAGGTACTATAGTGAGCTTCTCCAATTATGTAAAATTGTTTTTGTCTTAAAGCTCTAAAATAGGGGAAAATTAATTATTAATCATACACTGCTTAAAATCTTTGATATTTTTATGCTAAATAGTCAACAAGTAAAATAAATTAATGATTAATTGAAAAATATGAAATTCATGTTTGGTGATACAAAATTCAGAAATCGTGTGTTTAAATACAATAATTATTTTAATTTTTAAACATTTTAGCTTTGATGTCTTACTTAGGAGAATGTTTTTTTTGTTTTTTAGTTAAATATTAAGTTTTAGTGTCGTCAAAGACCTATACACTTAATACTGTTGTAGTTACGAGACATTTATTTCTTAATTTACGATACAATTTTAATTTTTGAATGATAAATGTTTTTATTTTTTGTTAACAATTCATAATTGCTGAAAATACAAGTTGCATATTGCATTTTTTTATTTAAACATCTGACGATTAATGGGTACTTCGTAAATACGACCAAGTTCATGCATATGTTTGGCGCATATGGTAACTGAATTAAAACACAGATAGGATTTAAAGTCTACAGGTGCTATTGTCAGGGACTACGCCTTGCCAAACGTAGCCTACCGTCTACGTTTAAGGACTACGTCATCTTAAAACATATGCTTATCACTAGGTTTTAAATGAAAATCTGTAAATAGAAAATATTACTGGAAAATATTGTGTGTGGGTGACACTTTAATATGTTGAATGTGGTGAAATGCTTTGTGTGTTACTAGTCTAAAATAATTTCACGTAAGTGTAAGGTACCGTTCTATTGCAACGAAATATCTATTTCAACCAGATATTGGAACATGCTTTTCAAAAAAACTTCACAAAATAATGCGTTGAAATCATGACAAACCATGGCAAATAGAAATCCTAATTAGTAACTCGGCCAGCAATACGACGCTTGATGTGATAGTGACTCGAAAAAATATATAGTTAAAATCAAATTACGTTTATACGTTCGTAAATTTATATCAGCCTTATACATATGTTTTGAATACTGAGAATAGAAAATAGTGAGATTCTGGCTTTATATGATACAAGTATATACAGCCCAATGTTTTATCTATCTATCTACCTATGTATATATATATATATATATATATATATATATATATATATATATATATATATATATATATATATATATATATATATATATATATATATATATATATATATATATATATATATATATTAGGTCTACCGGAAAGTTCTGTCCGCTCCGGTTACAATCAGTTTCAACAAGTATGCGCATATTCCTGTGACACATATACACATATTTGGCTCTCTTTTGATCGCTAACAATGTATACACATTTTTGTCGCAGATGAACTAAAACGAAGTTCATTTACGAATTCCAACAAGGAAGAAATGCTACAGAAGCGTATAGAAATTTATTGAAAGTGTTTGGTGAAGGTACAGTTTCTGATAGAACATGCAGAAGATGGTTAAAAAAATTTCGTGTAGGTGATTTCGACCTTTCTGATAAGCCACGCTCTGAGCGACCATCTTTGATCGAAGACGATACTATCAAGATCATGTTAGAGCAAGATCCTTTTTGACAACATCGGAGATTGAGGGAAGGCTTGATTCAGCACAACAAACCATTTCCGACCATATTCGGAAACTAGGGTTTGTGTGGAAGTATTCGAGATGGGTGCCACACAAGTTAAGTGAGAAGAATTTGAATGATGGAATCAGCATATGAACATCTCTGCTTGCACGCAACAAAATCGAACCCTTCTTGGACCGGATCATAACTGGGGATGAAAAGTGGATTACCTATGAAAACATCATAAAAAAAAGGGCATATTGTGAACCCGGAAAACCTGCCCCCTCTACCTCTAAGCCGAAGTTGAGCCTGAACAAAAGAATGTCGTGCATATGGTGGGAAAATCGAGGACCAATACATTTCGAGCTGTTGAAACCAAACGAAAGGCTAAATTCGGAGAGGTACTGTCAGCAATTGGATAAATTAAAAACAGCACTCCAAGAAAAGAGGCCGGCGATGTTCAGTAGGAAGGACATCATACTGCTTCATGCAATGCCAGGCCACCTGCTGCTTTGGGACTCGTCAGAAAGTCGCAGATTTAGGCTGGGAAATTCTGTCGCATCCACCATACTCACCGGACCTAGCACCATCTGATTATCACTTGTTTCTGTCCTTACAAAATTTCTTGCTGGGCAAACAATTCAAGAACGAAGAAGATATCAGACAAGCACTGGTTCAATTTTTGGCCTCTAGAGATAAGACATTTTTTAAAAATGGGATATACAAATTGCCATCACGCTGGCAAGAAGTCATAAATAATGATGGCAATTATATTATTCAATAAAGTTTATCCTTTACGTAGACCTAATATATATATATATATATATATATATATATATATATATATATATATATATATATATATATATATATATATATATATATACCGTATTAATTTGTCCTTTATAGAAAAAATTAAAAAACTATTTGCTCTCATACAATATTATTTTTCATTCCTTAACTTATTATGACGTATACATTTACATTGAAGAAAAGTGATTTTATATAAGTGTTTTTACTAATGACACTTGTGGACAAGCCAAGCTCGCTATGACTTTGGCTATGTGAATTTAAGTCAATGGAGAGCGTCTTTCGTTTCTAATCAGAGCACCATGAAGTTGAAAGTACGACTTTGCTCAATTCACATGCTATAGGTATCCGTTTATAGGTTAGGCAACCATTCACACTTCATTTATACATGGAAAGGACAAAGACAGGATAGATATAGAAAGTACATCCATGCCCGAGCCGGGATTTGACCCCTGGAACTCCTTATCCGCAGTCAGGCCCGCTGACCACTTGACAAGTTGTTCGGCTATTTATAAGTGTAAATACTACAAGGTTGAAAATAAATTTTCCCAAACATGAAACTCGTTAGGAAGTAGTGCTAACAATATAACATGAATCGGGCTTTTATTTACTATACTTAAAAATGTTGTTTGGAAAACTAATATTTAATTATTTTTATGAGCATGTTTAAAAGAAAATATGTGAAGTTTTAATATTTTATTTATCAGTTAGAAATGAAACTATTATTAAATATCTTAAGGCAAATTCAAGAGAAATTAATTGTGCTTAATGCAATCGTAATGTGCTGTAAATTTAACATTCAGTTTGAAAGTAAACTTTTAACCTCTGCTACTAATTTAACTTATGTTTATGATCCACGGCTTGTAAATTTAAATGCAAAAAGTATTATTAATATTATGGTATTTTTCCTGAATATGTGTGTGAATTTTTGTGCAGATTCAATTTACTTAAAAATAATTAAGTTTGAATAAAAAAATCATTATTAAATTATATGAAACAAACGTATTAATAAAAATTGAGTAAGTAATATTTACAATTGGTGTGATTTTATTTACAGCTTCATTTATTTTTCATCTAATTAAAAATATTTTAGAGAGAATAACAAAAGATTTATTAATAATTATAAAAAACTACTTAAGAATATGATGTAAGAAAAATAAAAAATAATTCATATTTATCATCAAAACGGTATTTATTACAAAATCTGCATGTAAATTAGTCGTAGATAAAGTTTAATTTTAAGATATCTATATAATAAATATAACACACGATATTCTTAAAATATATATGACTCCTGCATTTCCATATTGTAATATTTACTACTAAATAATGTACATGTAATATTGGGGATATACTGTAAATAGTAAAATATAGTTTTAAATTATTATTTTTTTTAAAAATTAACATTTCTTACCAGCATTTAATTTTTTTCTATTTCTTTGTCTCTAAGAGAAATTAACATGAATTTACAGCCGTTAACATTGTTCAATATTAGAAATGACTTTTCTGATGGAAATATAAAGAACATTCAAAACCACATGTTAATAATTTATTCTATCATGAAGAAAACTAAGCTTAATATTTTGAAATTTTAAAATTGATTAATTAGCAAGGTTTTATTCAGTTTGTGTTATTTGAAGTATGAGTTATAAATCATTTTTATATATTTTATTCAGAGGATTTTGAATATATTACGTATAAAGTACAGTTTCTTATTCCTTATGTCCTAAATAATTGGACTAATATGTTCATCCGAGGGGATAAAAGGGGAAGTTTTGATTAATTAATGCTATGAAATCTGTTTTGAAATCATATATACGAAGCAGGAAGCCAGAAAAGACATGCGTGCACGACCGGCTTTGCGTAACAGTTTACCTTCATTAGCTAAATACTAAGTTCTTACTAAATTAGAGATATATTCGGTTTGTAATAAATTTGTCATTAGTGTTCTAATAATTAACTTTTGAACTAACATTAATATAGGTATTCTAACAATATTCAGATATCAAAAATATATTCATGAATATATATTCAGTCTTCTATGCATTTTTGTCTCTCTTCATAATATTAGTATTCTATTAATTATAAGTATTTTTCAGTATTAAATTAATTTTGCTAAGAATTTATTTTAAAAGTATCCCTAAAATTTAACTATGTTAATTGGTGGAATGTGATTAAAAAATCATTTATAAATTTCCATTAATCAATAATTATTAATCGAAATGGTAATACAATTTATTGGCAGTCAAGTTACATAATAAGTAGTTAAAAGGGTAAAAAAAGTGAGATAAATAAATATTCTCATATAGAGTGGATAAAACAGCACTTAGCAGTAATAAGCTGAAAAAAATTTGGAACATAGAGTACATTTGCACCTTTTGAAAATTTTAATACAAAGATATTAAGATTTGTGTTTAGTAACTTCGTTTCATATCTATTCTACATATGTATGCTATTAAAATTAATTTAATTGTTACGTTGTCAAATTTTTGATCAAGTTCTGCACATTATGCATATATGATGAAATTAACAATGTAGTAACACTTCAATATATAAAGATTTCAGATTTTATTTAATATACATTTATCACACTATGTCTCAACTACATAAACGAAGAATTGTCATTTTATGCAAAAAAACAAAGTTTTTTTATTTCTAGTTTTTTAAGCATATTTATTTGTACATAAAAAACAAATGTAATTATAAATTGAAATGTTTTGAGGTATATTAATGTAAAATAATGTGCAATATTTTAAATTTACCATTAAGGAAAGGAATGAATTAAAAGTGTTAAAATTTGTGTAAAAAATTTGTGTAAATGTTGAAGTTTGTCTTTTGACAGACATTGAATTATATATATCCCTAGGAAGAAAGCTCAAAGAAGTATTTTATAGTTATCCTGAATAGCTGAGAATTATATTCAGTTGGAAAGAATTATTTATAGAGTTTTATGTTAGAGAATTATTGGTACCCTAGCAATTAAAAAAACTAATGAAGTAAAATCTAATATTAATATGATGCAGTACTATGATAAATTAGAGTCACATTTTATATACCTTGAAACAATAGAATTGACTTGACACAAGTACGCTACAATGGTACTTCCTCTGATGGAGTCGCGTATTTGAGAGAAAATATTACTTTAAGTGTGATTAACGATATAGTCTCTTATTATTTCTAAGAGCAGGAGCAGAAGAAGAAGAGTATATAAATATGGGAAATCTAGTTTTTACACTTTTGTGTGTGTGTTTGTGAGTCAGAAGGAAAATTTAATGAAATTTTGGTAGTTGGAAACCATTGGAATGAAGTGTAGCTGCAATGAAACTAAAAAAGTCACACAAATCGTTTTAAACAAGCAACTGTAAATAGTGGAGAAAGATGGGAGATTAAATTTCCACGGAAAAAGTCTTGAAATCATTTTGACGATAAAATTACTGCGGAAAAAAATTAAATACATTGCTCGACATTGAAAATACAACACCAAGAAAGAGTTGCCAAAAAATTGCAAATTTCAAGGTATCGAGCAAATGATTTAAAAAGCACAGCTCCATAGTCCACGTAGTATAAGATATTATATAATAAGAGGGATGGCAGAGATATAAATATTCACGCCGTTATTGCTGCTTCGAAAATAATCGTTGAAAGTCTGTTCTTGATGATGCCTAATGATGCCTGTTATTGCAGAGAATGGCAGGCCATCGTCGATGGAGTCAGTTCCATCAGACCGATGAGTTTACGGGGAGCATGGTGATTGGACTGAGAAGGGTAGGTTGGTCCTTACAGCAAATCGTAGCTGAAAGACACATGGATGTGCCCACAGTACACTGACTGTGGAGAAGATGGTTGAAACAAGGAACTGTGGAATGTCTGTGGGGTGCAGGTGCAGCCAGATTGACGTCCGCTTAAATCAACATGAACGACGGGAGGCAGTGACGGCGGCAAAGGACGCCTACTAAAATTCTGCAACATGTGCAAGACACCTTGGATACTCCCATATCGAGCAGAAGCCACTTGCCATCGATCAATTGCTAGTGGACTGTGCTCATGCATCCGTTATGAAGTTTGCAATTAACTACACAGCATAGACGTCAACTCAGGAATAGTGTTGAATTAGAGGGATGTGGACAACGGATTGGCACAAGATCATCTTCTGATACGAGTCACTCTTCTGTTTCTGCTGTGATATATGCAAGTACTAGCATGTCATCCACGTGGAAAGAGATCCAATCCTACAGCAATTGTCTAGGATTGAACTTCTCTCCACCTACTGTTTCACAACGTGATTTCATGATTTGGGTGTCATTACGTAAGATTCCACATCATCTCTGATTGGTATTGATTTCACTGTGACAGTTCAACATTCCGTGTGTGATGTGCTGCATCCATTGTCACAATACTACCTTTAGAGGGTATTTAATGCCTTTTATCAGTGGTATAATTCCGGAACACACATTTCTTGCATCATCTTACATGCTCTGCAAGGTGTGCAGCTGCTTTCCGGGCCTCTGTATTTTCCAGATTTCTCACCAATTGAACACGTTTGGGATTTGATTGGGCAACATTTGCTGACCCGGCCACTGCCACTTTCAGAAGACGCATTTTGGCAAACGGTTAACAGGGAATAAAGAGCCCTTTCTCATGACGCCATCCGTGTTTTCATTGACGCAGTATCTAGACGTTTTGCTTCGTGTATCACCGCCCTTGGTGGTCCTGCAACCTACTGACTCAACCCAGTTCTCGTTCTGTATTATGCATATCATTTCAAAATACAGATCACCTATTATTCGTTGATGTGTCTTTCTGTTTGCCAAGTTTCTTCACTTTCTGGAAACTATCTCTTGGTGTTACATTTTAAATTTCGGGTAGTGTATATTGACATAAAATGGTATTTTGGAGGATAATTATGGTGCTACTGATCATAGATTGACTTGAAGAATATAACCATGGAAAAAACTTTCCAAAGAAGTTTCAAATCCATTATACAATTTTCCTCATTGTGTTGTTAAAAGAAATTATAGAAGAAAATCTAGACCAGTCTCCTGAAGGCTTCAATTTCACAAAAATATAGACCTTTAAATGATCGTTTGAAAAAGGATGTAACGTTTAAGTAATACACTAGCCTCCAAAAGTTAAGGAACAACCGGTTTTTTGTGCGTAATTTGCAAATGAATGAATGTCGAAACACCAAATTTGGATGACATGTGCACAAAACAAGTATTTATTGACTGCAACATAGAAGTTTAAATAAGAAAAAAACAAAAGGATTTGCAACAAAAAAATGCAATCTCTCTGGAAAAGTCCATTCTTGGAAAAAGAATAATCACAGTTTTATGTAGTAAAGAGTAATAGAAGCACAACAATAATGAATTTTAATAAGGGATATGCCCACCCTTAGCTTGCATGCATTGGCGGTATTCACTTTCCATGCTGCCAATTAAGTTGTCGGATTTAGGTCTGGAGATCCAGCTGGCCCTTCCATTCGCTCCAAACCAAGATCCTCAAGATATTCCTCAACAACTACAACTCGGTGAACTCGTGCGTTATTATCCATCAGAATGAAATCATTGCCAATTGCACCGGCATATGAGTGGACATATGGATCAAGGATCTCATCCCTATATCACACGCCAGTCACAGTTCTATCTGGAACACATGCAGGTCAATGAGTCAAACGACTGAGATCTAAGCCGAAACCATCATTCCACCGCCACGGTAACTATCTCTTTAAACAATGTTGGATTGGTGGTGTTTGGTGTTTTGTTCCCTCCAGATCAGAAGACGTCCTGAATCGCTCTCCAATGTGAATCTGTCTCGTCTGTGAAGAATACAGAAGCCCATTGCTGTCTGGTCCAGGAAACGTGTTCTCTTGCCCAAGATAAGTGAGCCCTTCTTTGTCGTCCGATGAGGGGCACACACACAACTGGTCGCCTTGCATAGAGACCTGCATGGTGAAGACGTCTTTGTACCGTACTAGCGGATATTCTTCTCCCCGATGCTACAGAGAGGTCTGCAACAAGTTGTGGAACAGGAATTCTCCTTTGGACCGAAAGAGCTATAAAACGGTCTTCTGCAGGTGTTTTGACTCGTGGTCGGCCTGGAACATATCTTCTGGATACAGAAGTTTCAGTTTGATATTGAATCCAGAGACGGTGGACCACACTGCGAGACATATTAAGGCGTTTAGCAGCATCAGCCTGTGATAACCCCATTTGCATCCATCAGACCGCCTACCACCTTAACGAATCGGGCAAACGGCTTCTCTCAGACATTGCGGGACCCCCTGCCTGTTGTCAAGGAAACTGCTAACAAAAATTGTAAATCAACAAAAATTACACGCGTAAATACGAAAGGCTTATGTTTGCGTATTTCTCTCTCACCCATATATAGCTATTCTTAACTGTAAAAAAAGTGATAGCTACCGTTTTTGTATAAATTTGCATAAAGTTCGTTTTTTTTCATTTATATAAACTATAAATTATTTTGTTAGTGTCATTTTTTTATGGTGAACTTCGAAAAACATGTTGTTCCTTAACTTTTGGAAGCCAGTGTACTTGAAGTGATAAATGTTTTCTGTGATAAGAAAATGGAATAGGCATTGACAAATATAAAGCATTTTCCCAAATTAATATTTATCAACAGAATAGAGATTATCTGTTTTCTTTAGTGAAAGGATAGCAAAAATAAGAAACCACAAATTTTTAACTAAAAGAGTGAGTTTTGGAGTAAACTGCACAGACCTTACATTCTTTCAACTTCAATCCAATTAAATATCATGAAATACTGTAAAACATAAATCTAAAAATGTTGCGTAAAAATTAAAAGATATCACTTTACATTCATAACTAAGACTAGTCAGATGTATACTATGGAATTGAATCACCTTTAAGAAATTAACTGATTCCCCCAATAGGAAATGATCATACTAGCTAGAAATGAAGATCAGTGCTGGAACTCCAATGCATTGTGCAAACAAGAAATATTTCAAGAAAAGGAAAATAAATCATTAACATTGTTATGCTGCTACTGCAATAGGAGGTAATTTCTCAAAACCTCTACAAGCTGTTGGAAAATAACAAATTTCTTGCATGGGTTTTAAGATATTTGACAAACTTTTGGTAAACTTATAAAAACAGAATTAAAAGTTATTTATCCGTATAAGAAATTTTAAAATTTGAAAATAATAGGTACTTTAGTTCAAAAGGAATATTTTGTTCAGTAAAACTTATCTCGATTGAGATTTATTTTTTATTTTAAAGATCCTTTTAGAATAATTCCTATTAAAACAAAATCAGCCAAAAGAAAATGAAATTACTCTTCCATTTTATTATCCAGTAATCATAAAATGTATGTTGTGGTACATCCAATAAAAGATATTTAGAATAACTACATTGTGAAAAAGATATCCTATTAATGAATTTAAAGGAATATTTATAAGCTATAACCTCAATAAAAGCTGTCAAGAGAACGTAATTGCAAAAAATATCAAATGCCGAAGACACTCTGCTAAGTTGATCAAGATATGATTCCGACATGATTCCCATTGCAATATCAGAAGACCGAATTGGAGATGCATTTGTATTTGAAGTAAGAGGTACTGTTATTACTGATCCACTTGCTTTGTAGTATCAAAAACTGGATTGTGCTACAAATTCACACCGTCCTTAGGATTGTTCCTTTAAAACTAGTGAAGTCTGTATCAACTACAACATTTCTACCCACTCTAAGGAGATTTATAATCAATTTACTACAACCTCGGGTCAATTATAAAGATAATAGCAGCAATTTCGTTGGTACAGATAATAAATCGAAAGATAACCTTTTCAATTTGAATGACTGGAAAGTAGTTGAAAAAAGAGGCTCATTTCAAGAAAATAACTTAAAAATTAAAATATTTTATTGCAGTTTTGTAAGAAAGATTTTAGAAATGCCTTATTCGATCAGTGAAAAGAAGTCTGCAATGTGTACTAAGTAAGGAAACTTTCACGTACGAAGAAATGTCAACTGAGATTTGTGATTACGAGTCCATGATAAAAGGTCAATTACATATATTTCCGCAAAATGCTGATGATTTACAATATTTAATTTCAGCAATATTCCAATACACAGACTTTAATCTTCCCAATCTTGATTACATACATAAAGTGACTTTATGAAACTGAATTTAATACCAGCAACCTCTTAAAGAAACTTTGAAACAGACTTAGAGAGAATTATGGGAACCTAATGATCAAGGAATCCTCAAGATTTCCATAACAATCAAGAATTATTAGAGATATATTCCTAATTGAAAATATCAATTAGAAATGCACGTATTGGTCATTGAGAAGTGTGTTACAAATTAACACTGGTGGTAATAGAGCAGTGTGTTTAAAAGTCTCTTGCATTCTTAAACATAAAATTAAAAAACAAAACAACATCTTGTAAATAGCCATGCGCAAAATGAAAATTCAAGCTTTGAGGAATTCACATAAGAAGAAACTTAAAGGAAAAGAGGTGAAGACATAACACGGTTTTCTCAAAAAAAAAAATTTCATTATGGCAATATTTTAATCCAAGTATTATGAAAACGTTCTTTTAACACCTTTGATAATAATATAGTTTTTCCTAAATTGTATTTGAAATAATTCCAAAAAATATTTAAATGAATGCATTTCTTTGGCCTTTCAAATTTATTTGGGATAGTCAAGTAATGGTCAATTAAAGAATATAGCAGAAAAAAATATATGTTAATCTCTATAACAGAAATTGATGTTGGTATATTCATCGAAGCTAAGAACAGGACAATGGTAATATGTACCAAGTATGATAGCTAGAATCTTAGTGATAAATATTTATAATTGCATGATTTTCCAGAATTATGTAATTCAATACATATAAAACTTGCTCCTTTATTGTCGGTTTATTACTAAGCATTATATAAAAAGAAAAATATTTTCTTTTTTGTATTTTATGCTTTTCATTTCTAATAAAATATGAAGCCACACGGAAATTTAATTTTTTATTCCTAATTGCCTTTTATTTTTTGCTACTTTTATGTTTATCCATGTATAACTAATTTTTCATAGTTTGATTACAATTTCAAAATTACAACAAGGAGAAATCATTCTTGTTTTATTCAATCAAATTATTTTGGCAAGCACGCATTTATTTTTTTAAATTGCAATCTGAACTGTAATTTTCTTCTTAAGAATTTACATGAATTTTTATTTATCTATTTGAAGTAGGAAGACATAACATTTTCATCTTCAATGTCATTAGTAAAAACATTTTCTAAGGTAATTGATTTTACTAGTATCAAATCTTTCTTCCCGGTTTTTTTTAAAATTTTTATCTGTTTTTTTAAATTTTGTCTATTTCTTGATTTTTTCATGGTGTTTTATTTAAACTCTTTTTTTCACATTGACAGTGAAAATGTTGAATGTTGACTATCATTTCTTATGATATAATGACAATTTCTATTATTCAATAAATATTCTTCTCGATCAAAGTTTTTTCAGCAAAACATCTTTTTTTACATTTAATTCATCAATTGTATATTTACACTTTTATGATCTATAAGTAATATATCCAAACGTGATAGATTACATGCAACTGTATACGTCAAAATTTCCAATGAAATTTTCAGCGACGTATTACGTCATTGCTGTAATTACAGTTCTGTAAAGTAGTTAATTATTACAAAATTGACACCATGGTGTAAGGTAGAAATATATTTCCCTCAGGAATCCCATTAACTTTAATAATGCTTGTTGAATAATACTCGTTAAAATAGGATATTGAAATTCAAAGTGTGGACGGGATTAGGAGCATGGCAACACTATTACACTCTTCCTTTTACAACACTTTCCTTTCTCCAAAGCTATTATTGTGATGACTTATCTCTTAAAACATTTCTATTCAAAGTTCTTGCTCTGATGTCATGAATTTTTGATTGAAGCTTAAATGCTTGGTAACGATTAACTTTTTCTTTATTTTCCTAATAAAATTAATAATGAATTTTACCCTTTTTTAAACAATGAATGATGTTCTGAAATATTCTTACAAAATGAAAATTTTCTTTCGGAAACTTTCTTTTGAAAAGATATACCTTTTTATAGCATATTTTAGAAAAGTAACATTTTTTATATACTTCGTCAATATTTAACTTCTAAATACATCCGCAGTTCTTAATTCAGTTTAATTAATTAAACCGTTAATTGATGTCACCGTTCTTATGTCATTAATGATAATAGTTGATTTTAATAAATGAGAATACTATCATTCATCAATTTCTATGATTTTGAAATTAAATGGAAAGTGAATTTGATATATTTTGAGGATTTACGAATTATAATTATACGTTTTCCCTACATCTTCTTGCGTGATAATTAAATTTTACTAATCATATGTGCAATTGATTGTGTTACTTCATTCGAAATTTCTATAAGGAAATTAGAAACAGAATCTTCTTTTATAATTATTTCTTCTGTTTATTTTAAGAAATAAGAAACTATATTGCATTTCAATAAAATTTTGTATAACACGATATTTTTCTTTAAAATATTTTTATTCATCAATTTTAACATGATTTGATTTTATTCCTGATTTCTCATGATAAAATATCCTATCTTTTTTCATTATGATTAAATGTCTTTTGTAATGTTGTTTTAATCCCTAATTTCATTTCTTTAATTCTTTTTATTAAGTTTTCTATTTTTTATATTTATTTACATTTTTACAGTTTTTTTTGTCATAGTCATATTTATTCTGAATTTTCCCTTTATATTTCCTTTTTTCAATGAGTTATCTCTGAAATGCTTAAGTGTTTCAAAAAAATCTTTGATTTCTTTGAAAATATTGATATTTAAATCAGTATCCGTTTTCAATGCTTATTGCCTCCCCCGAAAAGAAGCATAATATGGAACATAAGTTATAAACAAGTAACAACACAGTTCGAAAACTTATTATATTTAAATAAACGAAATTATAACTATAAATTTATTTAAATTTTCATTTAAAAATTATATACATTCAAAATGTATGAAACAAGAATAAGCTAAATTAATATGTATTAGATTGAATTGCTGTCCCCAAAAGAAAGGAAAAAAAAAGAGCTGGATGGAAGTGTAAGAGAAGACTATAAATATTAATAAGCGAATCTTGTTTAATTTTTAACGTAAATCCAGCTTTATTTTTTTATAAATTCTAAACACTTTTTACGAGAATAATTTGGAGTTCTGTTGTCCGCAAACACAAACTATTTAAAGCAGTCGTATAATTGTTGTTTTTACTTAATTAGAATAAATTATCAATATTTTGCACATTCATTTAAATAGTAATTTCATATCTTTTCCAAAAAACAGAAATATAAAACTTATAAACCATGTAAAAAATATGTAATTATCACATTTATTTATTTAATGATGCAATTATTAAAAACACATTATTTTCTGAAATTAATGCATTATAACGTATATCTGATTTTTTAAAGTTCTAGTAGTAATTAAATATTTCACAGAGCATATTTAGACATTAGGTTTTTGACCTATTTCTCAATTAAAGATATTTTAAAGCTAATATATGTTTAAATTTTTATAACAAATTTTTATTACAGAATAAAATTTTATGACAAAAATTATAATAAATTTTTATAAAATAAAATTTTTTTAATAATCTGAAATATTGCTTGTATACACAACTGAAAATACACCTGAAAAATTAAGAATATGTACTTAAGCATTGAATCACTACGAAACTTATAATAAAGGAAAGCTCAAAAATTACAGCACCAGTTTTGTATAAAAAGAAAAGTATTATGAAATAATTATCATTTTCAATTTAAAGAAAAATGTTTTTTTGTGATGCTAAAATAATAATGGAGTTTCATATTATAGCTATAGTGCCTTGGAAGCACCAACTATTCACTGAGAAGATATTGTTATACTTTTATTCATTTTGACATATTGTGACTAAAAAATCATAATCTGTTATGTACACGATTGGACTTTAAGCAGGAAATCACTTACTAAACTCGTAAATTAAACTGTTTCAATGACTCTTCCATTTTACTCTTTGGAATAGCCAGATTATCGGTTGGATAATTAATGTTATTTAGATTATTTACATGATGGCTATACCAATAAATATACGTTGGCATAGTTACCAAAAATATAGCCTCTAATTTTGACAATTTTACATGGTGTTACTAATAAGAAAATACAATGTCTGCATCTACTGTCTTAAATAAAAATTTAGTGAAACTGTTTCAAACGAAATAATTAAATTATCATCCAGTTGTCTAAACTATATTTGCAACTAAATAAATGTATCATAAATTTTGATGACTTTTTATACAAAAATTAATTTAATGAATGTTTTCCTAAAAATGGAATACCTCAAAATAATTATTTAAATAAAAAGAAATAAAATAAAAATAATATTAAGAATAAAATTTTTAAATATTTGTACTGTATGTTAGTTCATATGTGTACATTTTGAAGATTATTTAATTCAACTCTATAAGGATTAAAATCTTCAAACAGATTAATATCGGATAAACATACTGTGAATGTTTGAGCCAACACTAGTGTATGTTTTCGATTGTAAATGAATATTATAATTTGTAAATTCTAATAAAAGTGAATGTATTTAAATATAAAAATAATCCCTTATAAAACACCATTCATAATTTATCTTACTGGATCTTTAATTATGCATTACTGAAGTGTAATAAAGTGAATAAGATAAGATATTTTGAATGTTTGAGTCTTAAAGTCTCTGAATGAGTTATAGATTCTCAAAATGGAGAATAAAGATTTTACATTGTGTAGTAAAATTTGTAAAACAATTTTCTAGGAATTTTGGTAATAAACGCATACATATTTTAATTTCATTTATGATTGATTATATATTTTATGTTTTCTACATAAGTATTTATTATATAATTATTTTAACAAATTAATTGATTAAATATGGAAGGATTGATATTTTAATCAATATGTAATGAAATATAAGGATGAAAAAACATTAAATTTAATGAAATTTTCATTTGAATATAGCTTTGAAAGAAATGAAACCAAGACAAAATATTCGCGCACATCAAATATATACTTCTCAAACAAATTAAAGAGCATTGAGGTTGCTGCATGATCATACATCAGGAGAACTTTTTGCTAAATTGATACATTATTGACAGACATAATATACTGTATGAGAAAAAAATGAAATTTATTTGGCAGAAGAATTATCATTTTATTGAGAATTTAGTTATAAATGGAATAATACAATTTGTGCATACGTTAGAAAAAGATATTTCTTTAAAAGGAAATCACTTATAGTTGAAGTATGGCTCCCCCGGACGTTCAGCAACGTTAAAAATCTTTGACGGATCAAGTTAATGAAGTATTTAAGAGTGTCTATGGGGAGTTTCTGTCTCGCTTCTCTAAAACCTTTTTTCAGTTTTTGAAGAGTTTGTGGGGGTGGTAGTACGTCTCAAATATGCTCCATTGGGGTAATGTTTGGCGAACATGCTACCCATTTAGTTCGTATTATTCATATCTTCAAACAGAAGTCATTCACGAAATTCGCTCAATATAGCCTGTCACTGCCATTCGTATTACCTTGAAGCCATATCCAGTTGATGCAGTGTAAGGTACGTTCTTAAAACATCGAGTGGATTTCACTCAGAGGGAGTAAAATTTCACTCTTTCATTTTGATAAAAGTCAAACAATCTTAAAGATAGAAAATCACTGTTTTGAAAGATGCGGGTAAACTACTCCTTTTAAGGGAAGCTACAACAAATCGTTTAAAGGGGTAAATTAGATAGAAAAAAAGGGTGAATTTTAATCTTTTATAGAAATATTGCTGAGGTTTTTATATTGTTTGACAATTTTAGGAAGAAATTAGGTTTTGAATTCTTTATTTTAAGTAGTTATGCATTTTGTTTTGATAATTACAATATAATGATATGATTTCTATATTCGATAATATAACAGTGAAATTGAATATGACATTTTAATTGATTTTGATAATTATAATATGTTTTTAAATTACATACAATATCAAACAAATTGTTCAGCCATTTATTACATTGTTTATATCTATTTTGTTTTACGAGTGAGTGTATAGCACTCGCAAGAAAAAATTGTCACACTACTTATTTTTCAGTTTAGTTTACTATGGGGCCATGAAGTACAAAATTAATTTTTAAAATATTATTAATGTGTATAACAAATTGTACACAATTTAAACTATACATAAATATTTTACATGAGTAAATATAATTTAAGTTTTTTTGAAGAAATAAACTTATTTATAGTACAGCTAAATATTTATTTTTGAATATTGATTATATGCATTTTTGAAATTAAAGGAGGATAAAGATAAATATTTACAAATTATTCTGTTGAACCGAACTCACATATGTTTTTACGAATAAATTTTGTTTTATGATATATTTTCCTAGTTTTAGTTTAAACTGAAAATAACTCCAATGAAACTAAGAATGGAATTAAAAATAAAGTGCAAAATTATACAAAAAGCATTTATTCAATTTTTAATACAGAAGAAAATTAAATAAAAATATGTATACTGAAATTCTTATGTTTATGATGTCAAATTAATGATGGCGCTTAATTTCTTTGAATTGACGGATTAATGATACAAAATAATACTACAAAAATAAGAATAAAAAGATAATATGCATTGTAATGCACGTATTTTGCAAAATTTAGATCTTGATCGATTATAGTAAGAATGTTTTGTTGCAATTAAAGTCCAAACTGGACCATTTTTTACTTTATAAATAATATAGTCCACGAAAGCATAAAATATAGTAAGTTTATCATCGTACTTAATATTAAACACATGATGACTCCAGGGCTAGGGAAAATAAGGGCTGGCTCATCGCTTTGATGTATCGCATGCCGCCTTGTCACCGGAGAGGGGAAGAGCGTGACGTCACTGGGCATCCACTGACTGGCATTCTCTATGCTAGCTTGTGTCTGATCGCAGCTTTCTCATTCATTTTGGCTTGTTTAATGTTAATGTTTTCATTTTAAGCAAGAGTATTTTTAAAGAGGAAAACATGACATCGTGTGCTGTTGCTACGTGTTCAAATATGTTTCGAAATACAAAAGGAAAACACATATTTCCTCGATTTCCAAAAGAAAATCAAATGCTTTCAAAGGAATGGGTGCAAAGATGTCGAAGAAGTGACAAAATCAACATCAAGAATGCTAGAGTGTGCAGTGAGCATTTTGATTTGAATGAATATATGGACGACATACAAAATAGACTACTTGGTTTGCCAGAGAGAAAAATATTAAAACCGACGGCTCTGCCTAATCTTAAGTTACCGGCTTTAAACATAATTCAAAATACTCCAAGAGAACAGAGACAAACGAAAAGAAGAAGATTAGTAGAAGCTGTTGAAAGAATTGAGTGCGTGAGTCCACATAAATTATGTGATGCAGAAAATCAGTGTGATGGTGATATTAAGTGCCTTAGATGCAATGAATATTTAAAAAATATAGAAGAATTGAAAAAAAGAATATTATGCGCAGAAAATACAGTGAAATTCCTTAAAAATGAGCAAAAAAGAAATCGAACTTCTACAACAAGAATAATTAAACGATTGAAATCAAATAAAAAAAGGAGAAAATTAAACTTGAGAAGATAGGGATAAATAATTTATTCCCTTATAAGCGTGAAGATGAAGAAAATAAATTAAGAACTAAATGGTCATCTGACACTAGTTAAAAATGTATTTTGATTAGGTCATTATCTTCAAAATCTTATGATTTTTGGCGAAATACAATGGGATTAAATATGCCAAGTGCAAGTACTTTGAAAAGATGGTGTTCCAAATTTAGTTGCATGCCTGGAATTCTTAAAGATGTAATGCTATTGATGAAAAAAAATGCGAAACTTTGAGTGACAAAGAAAAGATTTGTTCTTTGAGCTTTGACGAAATGCACATAGATTCGAAATTGTGTTACGACTCTTCATTGGATGAAATATTAGGCCCATTTTGTAAAGTTCAAGTTATTTTATTGAGAGGATTAATTTTCCCGTGGAAACAGCCAAAATTTTTTGATTTCTACTGTAAAATGAATAAAAAACTTTTATTTTCTGTAATAGAAGAAGTCGAATTCACTGGTGTTCAAGTTCGAGCAATAATTTCAGATCTTGGCGGGTGTCATACCTTATGGAAAGAACTCGAAATAACTATAGACAAATCGTTTTTTCTTCATCCTTCAAAAGATTCAAGGAAAATATGGGTTTTCGCTGATATGCCTCATTATATCAAGTTATTGAGGAACCATTTTTTAGATAGTGGTTTAGTTTTGCGTGACGGTACAATTATAAATTCTAGAATATTATATGAGATATTGAATAAAGATGTCGGGGAAATAAAAATTTGTCATAAACTGAAGCCCCAATTTCTAACTGTTAAAGGAAATTCCAGGCAGCTTATTCTCCTTGGATGCCTGACTACGTCATCAACGGCTATTTCCGGTGACAGTTTTGGGGAGCATTTGAGCCAGCCCTTCTCTTTCCCTAGCCCTGTGATGACTCTCTAAACTCTCTGTGGTACAACAGCCCATGTTGGCCAACATCTACAGAGCCCATCTCTGTTTTCGTGACCAAGAGGCCCTGGAGTGCGAAGCATATGTCTCGATTAGGTGGTCAGCCTAACGCGAAACCTCCAGTGTTTAGTTGCCAAGCAACATTAGTACTCATTTAATCATCCCACAGGAGGGATGAAAGCCTGTGTCAACTTTGCCCAGCCCGAGGATCGAACCTCGAACCTGTGCTTTGGAAGCGTGAAACGCTATCACTAAGCCACTAGGCCATTTTTAGTAAATATTTTAACAGGCAAAATATTAAATTTGTCTTGTATCGAATTTTATATTTTACCTTTTTCGTATATGCACAAATACAGACAGCAAAAACCGATTTGAAAAGAAATATAAAGTTCATTTAGTGTGTTTAGCGTGTTTTTCAAAAATACTATAAGGATTCACAACATTTTAAACTATTGAAATTTTATGAAAAATTCCCAATCAATTGTATTATATTGATAATCCTAAGTTTCTAAGATAATAAATATTCACGTATTGAATATTTCGACATTATTATAGTTGTTTATCTAATTCTAGAAAGTTCAATACGTATTTGAAACAATTTTTATTTTAAGAAAAAGTATCAACATTGAATAATATGTTTATTCATACGTTTAAATCTATGAGAGAGGAATGATATGATTAATCGTACACTAAATGCTTTGATTTCAAAGTCCTAAGTACTACTGAGAAAATAAAGAATTCAATTTATGACAATTATTTATCAAAAATTCCATTCATGATTTTAAAATGTTATTTACATAATTAGAAAATATAATAAATTAATAAATACATTTTCTAATTTATAAGATAAACTGAATCGGTTACCGAGTGCGTGTTATAAATTATTTAAAGATTTTTAATTATTTAATTATTTAAATTATTTAAAGCTGACATGTAATATGCTAAATATATAATTAAATAAACTGGTTCATAATTACCGATTGCAGGTTATAAATTATTTTTATGCTTCATATGAAAAAAGTATTTTAATATTTTGTTTGACAATCATATGTATTGAAAATAGGAAAATCAGTATCATTCTTGAAATAACGCCATTTCAAAGTAAACTGTGAAGTTTTCAAAAAGTTTTTGGTCATACATCTTTCACAATAACTTACTTACATAAAAAGTCTGATTTGATTGTTACTTATGTTATTATAAAATAAAATCTTATACATCGTTGGGAACTGTGCTGATGATGCGATGGATCAATATATTTTTAATTATTTAAAATTAATAACAATTGCATTTTTATTCATTTACTGGAGCAGTGATTCTGAAATTTTTTTGCCATGACACACTTCTAATGATTTCAAAATTTGCCGGCACATAAAAAAATGATAAATTTATAATTGGTTTACTAACCGATAATACACTGTATAAAATAGCTTATGCTGAATATTTTAAATGAAAAATAAAAAAATATTATATAAACTAGAAATTGTATGCTTGTTATTTTATTCATAATAAAAATTTTATAATGGTTTTTTAATCGATACGTTTCTGAAATTTGGCAGCACACTTTAAAATGTCGGCGGCACGCAATAGTAAGGTTGCGCAGTGGTTGAGAATCACTACTCTACAATAACAAAGTAATTTAAGATATCAATTTCTGCTTAGTTTTACATATGAATATTTAATGGTAAAGTGCAACTACTATATGAGCAAATTACTATTTTGTAAACGTTGCATTATTCATAAACGAAGCAAGTTGTCTTTGATAGAGGTTCACTTCATTATACAAACTAATTTTAAAGTGAGCAAAAATTATTCGCATGATCTTTAATCCATTACCTATTTCAAAAGAGCTTATAAAAATTTCTATAAAGTGTGTGCTTAGATAGAAATATACAAAAAATATTTTTTAAAAATAGAGAGTTAATAAAATAAAATACAAAGTAACTCACTTGATGAAAAAACTAAAGATTTTTTTCGTGAAAGCTTTTTTGTTATTTCCTGTTTGACATTTGGATTTCGTAAGCAGTTAAAGGAAAAGAGAAATAAATATAAAAGACGTAATGGAATACAGATTTTATAAAATGGGTTTTAATAGCGGAAGATTTGCTTTACTTGCTGAATTTAATTAAACACTATGGTTTTTTTAATTTACTTCAAAAGATCTTTCAAAATATTTCTGTTAAGAGGGAAGTATTTGCATTAGTTTGGCCTTAAAATCATATTTGTTGCAGTTTCATGTTTTATTCATTTGTTCAAAAAGTATGGAGCTCAGCATGTAATTGTACTTACTTTAAACATAAGAGCTTTTTTAAAGATATTATTATGCTCTTAATACACAAGAAATAATGCTGACTAATAGCATTATTTGCTAAATTATACATAAATTTTCTATGTCTGTTCCAAAATATTCTTTGGAAAGCTGCTATACTTAAAGTAATATGATAAATTTTATGATTTCGTAATGAAAACTTTACTATCAGCTTGTGCTTACTGAATGAAATGCAGATAAAAACAACTTTTATAAAGTATTTCATCTAAAGAATCAAAATGTGAAGATAATTTGAATATGCAATTATGATATAGATGCTGATAATTTGAATGTAAATAGTCATTTAAACTGATAATATTTTGTAGTTATTATTTAAATTTAAAGTAAACATACATACTATTTTTCTTTTTAACAGCTAGAAAGAAAATGTAGAATATCAATAAATTATTCTGTTCTATGATAGTTTTCTTCAATTATCTTATTAATCTTCTTATAGAAATTTTATTCATATGTCTTCACTCGAATAGGATATTTTCGTTCACCCCTTAAATAAATTCCTTACTTAATATAAATTTCACAGAGTTTAAAAATGCTTTTCATCGAATACATTATAATTCATTCCATTTTTAAAATATTTATTGTTGTTATGCATTTGAAAAAGAAATAAAAGCATAAAATTAGTTTATTTCTTATTTAAATTCTTGTAATTAAAATTATCTTCCTATTTAATATCTCATAAAAATATTTTTTTCAATTTTATTAAAAATCAATTAAATTAAATGTTTTAAATGGAAAGTAATAATATTTACAGCATTGCAATAGTAATATAATCATAGAAGAAATATAATAAATATATGTATACATTTAATACTGTTTTAATCGCATGCGCTAAAATTAAACGCTGTGACCAGAATACCCTAAGTAAATTATTAAAGAGAATAAAATTGTCATTTCAAAATATTTCTTGTCTTGGAAAGGGATGGAGAAGACATTGTTAGAAAATATTTTATGTCACTTTGTTATTTAATCACTTCACACAACACAGAAGATTAAAGTTTATAAAGTGTCTTATTAATAAGTGAAGAAAATTGCTAAGAAAATATTGCAAAGAAAATTATTTATCAGGAATTTTAATTTAGATTCTTTGGAATTTAATAGCTTATTATTATTATTATTGGAAAACAACAGTAGTAATAGATTATTTGTTGTTCTCCAAATAAAACAATAGTTATATTTTTTTCGTAAATTAATTCTTCTAACAAAACGGAAATTTATTGAAAGATACATCTCTAATATTTTTTTTACAAATGAATGTTGGGCAAAAATCCATATCCAGTCAATTTTCAAAATATTGCAATGAACCTTCCCTTGAATTTTTAAGTTTTTAGATTTGTTTAAATATAATTGTCAGATTAGACGAGGAACTTTGGCAATTAAGGAGAAGTCCCAGTTGAACTCATCTTGAATTGAATGAAATTCCACTAACCTGGAGCATTCAATTAATTTTTGCTACAAATTTTTTGCATTCCTATTCCTTCAATCCAAGCTCATTGGTCAACTCATAGCGAAGTTTTAAATATAGATCATTGCTGCGCGTGTGTGGGCTTTTTTAAACTTAGAAAAGTCTGTACTGATTCATCTCCATTTCAACTTATCTGTAAGAATAATATTTTTTTATACTTTACATATTACTAAGTGCAACTGCGCTAACTAAAAAATTTAGTTAAATATTATTTGATTTCATGGTATCCCTAATTTAGTTACTAACATTTTAGTAAAACTAATAAAAATTGGGATCAGTTTTACTGTACGGTCACCCTTGGCGCGTTTTTTTAAGCTAAATTTGGCGAACATTCGGACCGCCTTATTTTTGTCTCATGCGATTCTCGCGAAATGCTCAACTTGTCTCGCGAGACAAGTCTCATGCGATCATCTACGAATTTGTGGACTGCCTTATTTAATTAATTCTATTTCGGGCCGCCTTATTTTGGTCTGATGCGATTCTCGCGAGATGCTCAGCTTGCCTCGCGAGACAAGTCTCATGCGATCATCAACGAATTTTCAGATATCGTTTCTAACATTTCTTCGCAAATAAAGTTCTGTTGAGTAGAGTAAAATAAACAAAATTTGCAGTAAACAAAATATTGTCGCCGAGATTTTATTTCAATAGGTTGTCTGCTGTGCGTTGCTTTTTTCCAGCTAATATCTTGCAGAATATGTGTGGAGGAAAAAAACAATAAAATATGTAATAAATTCCTTGCGTTTATCGATTCCATTATATGGGTCTACCCGCCAAAAACATCTGACCCTGAGCAGGCAGTAGCGGCTTCGATGGCAAAATAGAAGCTGCAGAAAGGTATTTTTATTGTTCATTATTTACATAATTAATAATAAATTAAATGATCTTCATGAAATTAATTTCTTATGAATATTTACCGATTTAATGTCATTAATATAAAATTTAATCAAAAAATGTTATGGGTAATTTAACATATCAACTTTATTATTTTGCCATTGATGTTTGAAATCTACAAATTTGCGTTTTTTGTTAATTTAGTAAAATTAGTTGAGCATATTGATAGATACGAACAATGTAAGAAATATTTGTTAATATTTCAGCCATTTTTCCTCACGCCGTTTTTCCCGATCGGAAATTCGTCATGCAGTCACTAGTCATATGTATGTCGTCATACGGCCTTGGCGACTTTTTGAAAATTTTGCCAAAGGTGACCGTACGGTAAAATTTTACCAAAATTTGTTTTTATTCAAACCCATGAATACATACATAGATTCCCAATAACTTTTTTCTATAATATTTAAAATATTTTTTAATTAATTGCGAATTTAGTTTCATCTGCAACTTAGAATTTAAAAATTTATGTAAATCCATTCGATGTATACTATATTAAATCAGTAAATATTTTCCGATTAAGTAAGCAAATTTCATCAAAAATTTTAATTTTACTCCATACTGAATAAAATTTCGTCACATTGCTACACTACTTTTGTTTATATTTGTTATTTTTTTAGCATATGTCATGCATTAATATAAATAACGTTTCGTAGCTGGATAAATTTTCTTTTCTCTGTATGAAGAGATTTCATCCTATCAAAACATTTTTATCATTATTTGAACAGTTATGTAAAAAAAGTTTGCAAATTTTAATAAATATTGAAATTCACTAAATTTCTTCGAAAAAGCAATTGCTGTCCCTTTTTTCACCCAAGTAAAGAATATTTATATTATAAAACTTTCTTTATACTCCATTTAACAAAATCAAGACATTTTTAATTATTATTTTAATTATTAAAGCTATTACAGTACAGAGTGGTGACTGTATCTACAAGATTAATTTTATTGTTAGAAAATTCAAAAGACAAAGAGATAATTTTCTTCTAAATAATATGATTTTGTGATTCTTCACTTTTTTGTGTTTAATTTAATCTAATGCTTTCTCTTTAATTAAAGTTAGGAAATCAGAAATTCTGGTAATTGCTGTTTGGGTAAGTGTTTCTCACTTTCACTCAAAATGCTTTCCATCTAGTGTAAGGGGAGACAATTATTTTTTCTTATAATTTTTTAAGGAATAACTTATTAGGTTTCTTTCTTTTCTAATTTGCATTAATCTTAAAGGAAATTAATTATTTGGATTTGATTTTTTCCAGAAACAAAGATTTCTGTTTCAGTAATCAGAAATATTTGTAAATAATGTAAACATAAAAATTAATTAAAAGTTAATATTTTAAAGTTTCCATTTTAATTTTATCTATTTCTTCAAATTTACCGAAATAAAATATATTTCCGAAACATTTTAAAGTGTCAAAGGGTTTTCCAAATTTTTTCGATACAAGCAATATTTTTATACATAAATAAGTTTTTAATAGCAATGTAGCTCATTAATACCTGAATTGGATTGATGTATAACATTTTGTAAACTTAAGTTTAAAATGGTAAGGAGTCACTTTTTCTGAAATTGAGAATGCTAATAGTCAAAATACATTTATTCTTTTGACGTTAGTTAATGATACTAAATAATAATTATATCCACAATCCAAATGATAAGTTTTGATACATTTATTATTTAATAAACGTTTATAACTTAACAGCTTCAAAATTTTCTTTTTTCATTAACAAATAAATTAAATTTTATAATTTATTTGTTGACACGCAAAGAATAATTAACTATACATCATATATTAAGGTGCATTTTAATTGTATTAAAATTAATGATATAAAAGTAATTTTTCGGGGCTTTTATATTGTTTTTTTAGATTTTAGGAAATTTTCAGGAAAACTAATTTCTTATGTTAGCAATTCATGCAATTGGTAAAAAATATTATAAAATTCAGTTTTTGTCATTTACATCTCCCTAACTTTTCATTCTTGAATTAATGGATGTCATGTTTAAATGTTTTAAGTAAATTAGAAAGTAAGTAAAGAAAAATGTCCAAACTATAAAAAATAGTTTCATTTTAATCTTAAGTAATTTTCTTTCATATCACTTTTATTTCAAACTAAATGATTTTAAAATTTTTACTGAGACTCTTTATATGAAAAAATGTGCAACTAACGTTCTTAGACATTATAAAATTAAGGAAGAAATGTATACAAAAATATAGCTCTTGCTTTCTATTCAAACTTCAATTTCAATTTCAACATTTCTCAGATTTGAATAAAAAGCAAATGTGAAAAGTAAAACTTGTAAAAAAGTTTCCTTTTTATATGGTTTGGTATTTCAATAGAGATCTTTCAATCTTTTTGCTCAAATGTATAAAAAGTTACGAAAGAGAACCTGAGCAAAATTTCATTCTCTGCCATTTTTATTTGATTACAGTTTTTCACTTTATATTTAATAAAACACGTTTTATACTTAATTACCTTCATAAGTGAGTTTTTCAAAATAAATTAACATTTTACTAAAAAATGCTGAATTTTCAGAAAAAAAATCGTAAAAATTAAGTTGTGTAATTTAAATCCTGTATGAAGCGGATAAAATTAAAATACGTTTCCAAAAAATTTGAATGTTTTCCAAGATATTTTATAAAACTTAATTAACCATGTTTTATACGTTTTTGAATTGCATTTTATGGGAAAGTAAATTAATCTAGTTTTACATTTTTGTCACAGTTTTAACCATAAACTTTAACATTAAAAATATTTTTTCTATAATAACAAGTATTAATAATACTAACTTATGACTCTTTTATACTTATGGAAAAAATTGATGCACCTATCTTTAAATTTTATTATTTAGATACTCAAAAAATGGGAAAATATCCTATAAATTTTGATACCACAGTCAAATTATATAAATTATTTTGAAACAAATTTATTGGGAAAGGAAGACAAGACGTTGCTTATAAAATTGGGAAACTGATTTCTTTTATATCACTGAATATATTTTTTAAATTAAATATATTCATAATTTGAAATGCAAAAATGTCTTAGTGAAATCGCAAATTATATTTAGTATTTCATTTGTCCATTTGTCTATCCAATAATTTAATGGAATTGATGAAACTTTCTATGCAATTTTACAACGAAATCAATGGTAAAACACTTGAAGTTCCTTGATTGATGACAGCACATAAGAAAATGAAGCCCAAAAATATACAGCTGAGATAGATTAAACAGTAGATACAATAAATAAGATGTAAATAGTTGCAAAAATAATAACATGACATTAATGATTGTGAAATTATTTTTAAAACAGCATTAGTAATAAAGGTATTTCGGCACATTAGATGTGATTTGCTTAATGCTTGACGATCATATTTTGCTTATATCAAATCTGTAAGCTGTCGTCTCATATAAAAGCTAATTCATATCAAGTCTGTAGTTTAAAAGACATTCGGAACGATAATTATCATCCACATCGAGGTAAGAATCGAATACACGAACTATTCAACAGAAGATAAGAAAGTTAAGAATTCAGCTTCTAATACTTATAAAATTATTTGCTATGATATATAACAATCTCGTCTTGCATATATAGAAGGCTACACAGTAAATGGTTTTGGATTATTCATACACGATTGTTCCTTAAATCTGCAATTTCTCTCTCTCTTATATATATATATATATATATATATATATATATATATATATATATATATATATATATATATATACGGATATATGTATGCAATTGAATTACAATTAATTTATGCTTATTGATAGCTGTAACACTTGAAGTCCTCTGAAAACAGCAAAAAATTTTCAAAATTATTTAAAATAGAAACTAATAGCAATCTGTATTTAAATTCTTTTGTCTATTTACATGCTGGATTTTTTTCCGAAATTAAATATGGAAAAGATTGAAACTCATCTCAGGATGTTGGTTGGTTGATTGTGCTTATTGGCGCAAGGACTTAAAAAGGACAAGTTGCGCCAAAACTAAGTTTTAAAAAGATAATTTTAGGATGTTAGATTCTGGCTAAAAAGGTGAAATAAAAGCGGTACTTTGTTTCAAAATGTTGAATACATCGCTTATAATTAGTGTAAAAAATAACAGATATTGATTTGAACTCCTTGAAAAGTATATTGTTCAGCAATGTAAGTAACGTAAATGAAATAAATTACCACTCTAAAAATCTTCATACTTTAAGAAAGAAAAGTGTATTTATTTTCCATCTTTAAATTGTCATCTACACTTAACTGCTGGGTGTAAAGATAAATGTTTATCGTACTACATATCCCTCCTTTATTAAAATCACGCATGATTTTTATAAAATACAAAAATATTTACTTTTTATAATTTAATAAAAAGTAGGGTTTTTGCTATTTCTATTCTGTTTTCAAATTCGAAATTCGTCTCTGAAAACTAAGCACACGTTTCTCACTGAATAGATTTCAGAGGAAATTTAAAGCTTCTCTTTAGTGTGCCAATATATTGTGATTCCATACATTGTTATTTATTCACATGTATTTCTATTTCATTCCATAAGTCATCATGATTGTTATTCTAGGGTGAAGCATAAAATAACGTAAATAATTTAGATTGTCTAATTTTTTGTAACGATTTTACAATCTGTTTGCAATATCTGAAAAATGTTCGATGTCAAAAAACTGTTGCAGAATGACAATTCAAACAAGTGTAGATTGTCTAAGAAGCCACATAAAGTGAAGCATTTTTATAACTCGAAAGGTATCTCTTAAATACGTTCAAAGTAAGGCGAAATAGTATTGCTGACCATCAAATATGAAATAACGAGGAAGACCAGAGACATCACTGCAAAATTTATTTGGCTAATAATATGTTATTAAATGAATGAGATTATAATCTCTTGTGATGGTAATAAAATCAGCAGCATGTTTAGGGTCTCCATTGTTAGCTACTGCAGCCGTCATGTATTGAAAAGGGGCTTTAGATTCATCCTTAGATTACAGCAGTCAGTGGGATTTAAGCATAAGGCCAAATTTGTGATCTGGTGTAACAATGGGTGGTACCTCAGCAAAATCAATTGCCATGCTTTGAATCGGCAATCGTATGGCTTTTTATACAGCAATTGCTTGTAGTTCCCGTAGATTAATAATCATAATGATAACACTAATAAACTTAATGATGCAAATAAACCAAAATAAAATATTTTATTTACCCTTATTTTTTTTACCGATGGCTGAGTGGTTAGCGTTCCTGACTCCAGAGCTGTTGGTCCCGGTTTCGAATCCTGGTTCGGGTATAGATGTTTCTTTCCTTCTCTGTTTTCTCTCTTCTTTCGTCTGTGATGTTATATGAATGTGGCCCACCCTATAAGCGGGTTTGTGGTGGTATGGCGCCGGTAAGGCTACTAATCTCCGTGACTTGGTTCACAGGTGCACGCTGGGTAACGTCAAATGAGTGGCAGTTTCTGGCCTTGTTGTGGATGGGGTTAGTCACCCAAGTGTGCCCGCCGTTGAAAAAAAAACCTTTATGTTTTTCTTAATAGGGCTGAATTTTATGATTCAATATAGTTGACTATATGCTTGTGTATACAACTTTCTTGAAAGGGAAAGTTTTCCATTTCCGGTTTCCTAATATAGTATAATAATAATCCTAATGTAGTGTAATATTCTTTATTTTTAATAAAGAAATAAATGTTTTAAAGATAGAGCACTTTTCTTAAAATGTTTGAATATCATTGATTATTAAAATAATAGCAAAAACAATATATATCGTACAAATAATACGATTATTTTTCCTTTTTGTATCCTTTCGTAGTGAAAATTGCTGTTTTAAATTTTTTAAGGTAAATATTTAATGACAATTGAAAGCATATCTTGTATACATTCTTCTGAAATTCATGCTTTTCCAATAATTAAAATAAGTTTCATACGTTAAATTAAATTATGAATTTATTTCTCCTAAATAAAGGTGAAATTGATTCAATGTTTATTTGATTAGAACAAAATATAAATAGCTATATTTTAATGACATAAATGCAAGGGAATTTTTTACATCTAAATCTAGTAAGATTTAATTAGTTAAAATATTTTTGTACTGTAATTCATAAAAAGCTTTATTTCTAAATTGTTCTGTTATTATTCATAAAAAACTAAAGAGTTACAATGGTTAACTTTTCTCATTAAGGATTACAAAATCTCTCAAATTTATCTTATTGAACGTAATATTTACATATATTATCTCAGATCCTAAAATATTAAGAAACATTTTGTGGAAAAGTAAAAAAAAAATATGTATCAAAATATTTCACATTTCATCAGAATGAATCCTGCAATAAGGAGAAAATTTAGTAAAGCGAAAGATTTTTCAATTTTTTTCAAACATTCTTTTTGCTGCCAGCTTAATATTATAGTGATACAGAAACCGGAAGCACCCAATGACAATCATTTCCTTGATAGTGGAAGAAGATAAAGAAGTAATAAGACAAAACTTTTTCTCAAACTTGTAATATATAAGTTTTTATCGATTTTTTCACGGTTTGGATTTTTTAGATTAGTTGCCTAAAAAAGTGAAACACAAGGAGGAAAAGATTTTAAAATAAAATTGCTCAAGAATGAAAGTTTTAAAAATAGACTTCTGACTTACTTCATTATTGTTTCGATTCATGGAAACAAGAGTCACTGAAAAACACACCCTTTACAATATAGTTTAGGATATTTTATATTAAATATATACTTTTATAAAAAAAATTATTCTAAAAATATTTCAGACGTTTTTTTTTGACATTAGTTAATTTTTTTAAATCAGACATTAAAAATTTGATAATTAACTACTGCAGTAAAAATATGCGAAATTATAAATTAACCATTTCATTTGAAATAAAAATTTGAACTTCTATTTTTTGTGTCCTATTTGAATTTTTCTTTTTATTTCTATATTTCTTAAGCACTATAAGACATTTGTCATTTTGAAAAATACTAGAGAAACGGAATCAATATATTATTGGCATAAGTATCTCACATTACTTTTTCAAGTCATTTTCTTCAAAAAAATATGTATGTATAATATTTTTTTTAATTTTATTTTGAAATTTTGTTTTCCTCTTTCTTTTTTCAAAGAGTTTTCAAAACACAGTTATCGAAAAAGATATGCGTATTTAATATTGTTATAAATTTTATTTCAAATTTACTTTTTTAACTTTTACTAAATACATATGATTTATAAAATGTGTGGTGACCATTTTGATGAAACGCCAATTTTTTAAATGTGGTATATTTCTTAACTATTGCCAAATGTGATGATTTAATAAAAAAATGTTAAATATAAGATGAAAATATATTGTTCCACATGTTGCAGTATTTGTCAATATTATTCAAAAAGACTTTTATAAAACCTAGACTAAGTTATACACTGCATGTATTCTTTTCTTTTCTTTTATTTAAATATTAGTTTAGTTTTTTCAATGAATGAAATGTGGACAGTTTTACGTGGTCATTCGGTTCATTTGTTTTGCTTGTAGAGACCTTTGAATGGCTCCTACATTACCAAATATATCACATCCGACAGTTGTATCAAAGACAAAAAAGTTGGTCTTTAATTAAAGGCAGAGTAATAAAATTTAAGTACTCTTGTTTAATTTATGAAGTTTTTCTTCTTTTTTCACTAACAGCGGCCGGAAAATGGTACTCATTTATTGTTATCCGATGGGTACCTGTGAACCAAGACAAGGCGATGAGAAGCATTACCACGTCACTCTACCACAAACTCGTTTATAGGGTGGGCCACATTCACTCATCATTTAGAAGAAAGGACAAAGGAACACATAGAGAAAGGAGTATCTATGCCCCAGCCGGGATTAGAATCCAGGATCAATAGCTTAGGAATCAAAAACGCTAATCACTCAGCTCAATTAACGAAGTTTTGATTTTTAAAATGTTCTTTCGGGATAAAATGTTTTGCCCTTACTTATATCAATGATGCTAACATAAATATCAATTTGCTTATGAAACATTTTTTGTCGTAAAAATTGTATTACTTAATAATTGTTTATTGCCAACCGATGGCTGAGTGGTTAGCGCTCTGACTCCTGAGCTGTGGCTCCTAGGTTCGAATCCCGGGTCAGGCATGCATGTTACTTTCTTTCTCTGTTCTCTCTGTGTTTCTCTATCCTTTCTTCTGTGATGATGTATGAATGTGGCCCACCCTATAAACGGGTTTGTGTTGGTATGACGCGGGTAACGCTACTCGCCTCCGTGACTTGGTTCACAGGTGCCTGCTAGGTAACGACAAATGAGTAGCAGTTTCTGGCCTTGTTGTGGCATAAGGTTCAATCCTCAAGTGCCCACCGTTGGAAAAAAACAATTGTTTATTTACACTTTATATCACTTAACGTAATTTACGTTTGACAAGTTTTATCATTTTGGTAGTGCAAAACTTGCTTTAACGCAGTAAGAGTGTTGAATATATTATAAAAATATTATTGAGGAGCATATATTCGAAACAAGCTTAGATATTTTTAAATATACAAAAAACATCTATCATGACAAAAGAAAGTATTCGACAAGAAATTTAAATTCATCTATTTTTGATATTTTAAATAAGCCCTAGAAACTTATCGTAAAACATATAACATAATCGCATGTAGAATAAAACTATTTTCTGAAAGCTAAACTCTTTCGTGCAACAAACATAATTGTAATCTCGAAAATGGATTACCGGGTTTATTTCTTCATGTGAAGTAAATAGAAATGGAATTTTCTCTTTTAGAGTTCAAAATCTCGTTTTTATAGTAATAAGGGTACCATTCGCAACTGAAGCTTTTATTCAATTGCGAAGTTTCATGAGATATAAATCTATTTATTGAATTGTAGTCTAGATTATGTTCTAAAAAATAGAAATAAATCGCATTTGATGTCCAGTTCTATTAAGTTTTCTTTCCGGAAATTACATGAAATTATCATGACAATCCATTTTTAAAAGCTCTTTAAGAAATTTAATCTTTTGTATTACTTATTTTTAATTTTATTTTGGACGTGATTTTATAATTCTGTATATTTAAAACTGCGTAATTCATTAAAAGTTTTCTGTCAAAATGTAAAAAGTATTTCTTAAATATTACTTTTTTAATTAACTAAAACAAATTTAACATAATTTAGTATTCAAATTTCACTTTATTTTTCGTAATATCTCTACCATGAAATTTATACGAACGATTTATTGAACACTTATTTATACGAAATCTGATGGCACACACACAACTAGGTTATTATATATATATAAATGCTTTGAACACAGACTATAATAGATAAGTAAAAACTACTACAACTGCTATAAATAAACACTTAATAAATAAATATATATTTCAAAAAAGCTTTTCTAAAATTATTTTATTTGAATTATAGTTTAAGGAAAGGACCAAATATGTTTCATATAGATTCAAACTTTCTAATCCAATGTTTAAGCTTTTTGAAAAATACTCAGTTATTAGAAAACTAACTAAAATTAGCTTAAGAAGCCAGGAAATATTCATTTAAGAATGTATATGATATGAAAAGTGTCAATTCGTTTAGGAATGTTTTAAATTCAGTTTCAAACCTGTTCCTGGAGAGCGAATTAAACATATGTTAATTTATATATATATTTATGATTAGTGAGGTATTTTATATGCAAAAGAAACGTATATGAAGGGCTATTAGAATAGTTCTTTTGTTTGATTGTTTTCTCGACTAAGTAATTTTTGCTACAAAATTAGTTAAAGAATTTCATACTTTTTAATCAAATTGAACATAATCCCACTAATATAAAAAATTTGGAACATTTAAAAACAATAAAAAAATCATTTTTTAAATGATGTTTATCATAAAAATGTTATTATAACAGAAGTATTGATGACTGTATCCCTTAATTATTCTCGTAGGAAGAAAAATGTCATAATAAAATTGCATCATTTTCGCAAATGATAACTTTTCGAATGAAAATCCAGGTTTGATGCCTTGAAAAGTATCGTACGGATATAAAATATTATAATTATTTTTTATATAAAATTAGCCAAAAATGAGCAAGTTATGACATAAAGTTAAATATAGAAATCCAGAGCAATATTTTTGCGATTGATATACTTGTTTTCTAGATATTACCCAAATAATCTTGACTTGTTGGACATTTTTGTGAACAATGTAAAAAAGAAAAATTTAGGAATTTAGATAGAGATATCTGCTTTATCTGATAGCCAGAGTAGTTTTCTTACTAACATTATAGTTAAAAAAGTAATATTTTGTTTTCTTCTTTTAGTTACTTCATACTTTGAAAATATGGAAAATAAAATTATTTTTATGACTACATTTTTGCAGTTATATATATAGATGATTCATTTACTTAATCTTTATACTCCCTCTCTCTTCACTCAGCGTTTATACTAATTTGTCTAAATTTACAATTTTAATTGCTTTCAATAATTTACTGTTTTTAATTTATTTCGAATTTACTTTTATTTTCAAAGTAAAAACAAAATTTGTATGCAAATAAATACAGTATAATAAATACAATGCAAACTAATAAATAAATGTTTTCCAGAAAATGCTTATTTTTTACTTCAAGAAATAAATATTATATTTAATTTCATACATGAATATTTTTTTGAGTTCATGAAGAAAAAATGTTTTAAAATCAGTTTTATTATATATTTTAAAATTTTTAATTTCCATAGTACTATTTGAATTAAATATTTCTCTTATTTAAGTCAAATAGTAAAAAATAATGGAAATTAAAAATTAACAGTGACTACAATGAAGGCTTGTGATAAAATGTTCTGAAAACCACATACATATTAAGTATCTCCAGGAGACAAAAATGATTCAAGTAACGGTTGTTATATATGATAAGCATTAAAAAATGATCTCATCAAAAAGTGATATTTATCAACATATAATTTATCAGACTTCTTTATCAATATGAAAAGTGTATCAAACATTCTTTTCAAAACTAAATTATTGAATACATTTAAAATACTAAATTTTTGGAGGGATTATTTTAAACATCTAATTTTGTTCATTATTTGATGGCATATAATTATGTCAATAAAAATACTGAAGAATATACGACAAACCACTTTATTAGAGATCTATAAATTAATTTAAAACTCCTTGTAAGATTCATTACATTTATTAAACCAATTGATTTAAAATTGTTACTGAGAAAACTAGGATTGATGATTAGATATGGATAGAGAGAGAAATTAGTTGAAAACTCATTATTCCTAAAAAATTTTTATCAGCTAAGCTTTATTTTATTAATAATTTTAAATTTTAGGCTTTTAAAAAAGAAAATTTATGTCTTTATCTAAGCTTTTGTTTGCTTAAAAAAACATAAACAAAAACTTCCAATTAATAAAAAACTTTTCCCATAATCAGTAACGTTTAAATCATTGAAAATAATTAGCCTTGGGAAGTGAAGTTTTCGATTCTTTTATGAATTGAATATCTTAAAATGTACAGATTATTTATACACTCAGGTCAGCACATGATTGAATGTGCCTATAAAAATATTTTAAAACGCTCTCAGTTTTGTAGAAAATTGAAGACACATAAATTGCATAAGTATTAAATTTTTTATAATATTACTTTATATGCCTGTCTATTACACAGTTTTAGTTTTAACTGAACGAAATTTTTCTTAGCAAAACAGAACCTTAAACAAACTTATTGTAGATAAGTACTAATCAATAACTCGTATAACAAACAAATACACAGCTGGACAATTTTTAAGGACGGATAACACTATCATCCATAGCAACCACAAATTGAAAGGAAGCAAAATGTGGAAAATTAGAATAATAGCGGGATATAGTAAGAAGAAGTATGCGTTTGCAAATATTTTTCCACGTCTGTTCATCACGTGATAGCGTTCATAAGAGCTTTAAAGGTTTTGACGCGTGTGGACAGTTGTTTCAAGTCAAAGCTTTGCAGGAAAGATTTAATAGACGAACTTGAAATTTTTGGCATGTCTTCCCGACATCACTTAGATTTTATGCGTATCCGAATTATTGGAAAGATCGAAGAAGGGCGAAAAATAACAGATTTTGCCAAGGAGTTCGATATCGCTCACAGCGTTGTTTCACGGCTGTGGAAATCATTTAAAACTACTGGAATGTGTAGTAGGCAGCACGAGGGAAGTTATGTTAGAAGTACCACGCCTGCAGATGACAGATATATCGTCCTATCAGCAAAAATGAACAGGCGCACCACAGCTCAGCAGGTGGCAAATCAATTTCCTGCTGCCTCAGGAAAGCATATCTCCCGAAAATCTGTTGCCAGACGTTTGAGGGGAGGAGGACTATACGCCGGCAGACCTGTTGTGTGTGTCCCATTGACCAAACAGCACCGTACTGCCCGTTTGCAATGGTGTCGTAAGCATCACAATTGGACTGAACAGGACAGAGCATGCGTACTTTTCTCAGGTGAGAGTAGGTTTAGTCTGTCATCGGATTGTAGACGCCCCACTGATCTGGCGCGAGAGTGGTACTGCTTATCGTTCAGAAAATATCCAGGAAAGGGACTGATATCCAACACGCAGTGTCATGGTGTGGGCCGGCATCATGATCAATGGCTCCACGACCCTACATGTGATTGCGAATGGGACTATGACGAGCCAACGATACATTAATGCAGTTCTACTTTCTCATGTTTGTCTTTTCCGTGGTGCTGTCGGTGATAAATTTGTTTTTATGGGCGACAACGCAACGTGTCTTCGAACACTCGCTGTTCAGGATTGTGTATACAGCGAGGGTAATCAACGCCTCGTATGGCCATCACGTTCTCCAGATCTGAACCCCATTGAAAATGTCTGGGATGCTTTGGGGAGGCAAGTTGCTGGTCGAAACTATCCTCCGACAAACAAGAACAACATCATCCATGCACTCCCAGGGTAATGGGATAAATTGCCTCAACAACTGCTGGATAATATTGTGCAAAGTATGATACGACGTGTGGAATGTTGCATCACACTCCACGGGGGACATATCCCATACTGATATCATTCTTCAAGGTGCCTGCTGACTTTTAGATGCATTGATCCATTTCTCCGTATGCAACATCAAATGAACATTTTTTTCTTTCAGATGTTTCACAGCTTTTGTACTTTCCAGAACAATAAACATTCTTTATCCTAATATTTGAACAGTGTGGCAACTATATTTTATTCTACTAGGCCACATGTCTCGCTTAATGTTATGCTACATTGCAACTTGTGATCCGTCCTTAGCAATTGTTCAGCAGTCTAATACACCCGTTGGCTATATAATCAGAAACTTTGGAGATTTACTATTAAATTGTTGGTTTGTCTTGGTGTCGCATCCATTTGAAATCAAGTCAAATCATTTGCAATTAAATGCTTGTTAAGAATGAGATACGTGAATTTTTATAACTTTATATGTTGTTAAAATGTAATAAGGAATAAGAATACACATTTCCCAAGGTGCAAAATGAAATTGACAAAATATAAGATGTTTCACTCTTCTCGATTTTGAAACCATTATTAAATAAAGATAAACCATAGGATTATTGCTTAACCACATTTAATAAGGGTTTCAAATTATAAGATAGTAAATTTGACTGTGGCTTCTCAAAAGCAGTTTTATCTAAGTCTTTTAAAAGTTAAAAGTTATCAGAGTCCATAGTCCTTGTTTGGAAGAGGTATCAGTGATTCGAGCAGTTTTCCAAGCATGATCAGCATATTCTTCAAAGAATTGTACGACATAACACACATTCTATTGTGTCTCAATTGACAAAAATTCATCCAACAAAATTCTTCTCAGCAGATTTCAGCTGTCATCATGAGCAGAGGATTACAGAAGATAGGAATCGATCGTTAATTGCTGGTGACAAAACCATCTGTTTCTGTCTAAAAGGTAAAATTGCGTTTGAAGTGATGTTGTGAACGAATGCATAGTCTTACCTTTTCAAAAGTAAAATATGCAACGCACAATTTGGATCAGTTGGACCTCCTCAAATAAAAAAAGCCATTATCTTCGTTGCATTTTATGAACTGAGACTAATTTCGCATTACTCATTTAAAACAACCATCTGAAATAAAATTTTTGAAAATGAAAATGAAATTCTATTAAGATCATTTTACACAGAATAAATGTTTATTGGAGTAGGCCTCAAAATTTGTCTGGGGCTATAATCATAGAGACGCTAGGCGGGAAAAAACGCTTATCCTCATCATGATAATTTTTTTTCATTTTGAATAAACTCGGTTCTTCTGCCACAAACATTTATCAACAATTACCAATGGCAAAAACCATACTTATCAATCGAAACAAATTAGAACATGATGAATACCATTAAATGGTATGTTCTAGAAGAATCACTAAATAATCACAAATATATTCTTATGTCCTTTAATGAAATATAATAGCCGATCTAACTTAACTATTTCAAATCAAAATGTGACAACCACAAAATTTTTAGAAACATACAGAAGCCTTATATCTTGGATCTCATCACATCAATTCAAAATGCAAAAAACCTTCAAAGATCTAGAAACAACAACTAATATTCAATTATCACACAATTCAGTTCTTAATGACACAAAATTTAATTTAACGTTCAAAACATATATATCCATTTCTAAGACTTGAACTTTAGGTATATCCAAGAAGGAACTGATGATACTAATAAGAAAATATCAAAGTGCTCCACCTGAATGCAAAGAAAGTCTTATGGGACTTTTCAACAAAAAAGAGGCCGATAGGACAATATCTTTAGAAAAGGAAAGTAAGATACCTGGGAGAATTTCTGCAGAGCATCAACTAAATTTTATGGCATAGTCTGTAGAACAGCCATCAAAACATCTGAGTTAAAATCCAACCTTTTTATCCAAAATGCAACAATATCTAAAGGAAATGAAACAGACATTGCAAATAACATCCTAGAACACGTTTTATAAATCCATTCCCTTACACTACACTCTATCAATAAATCAATCTTGCCTTTATTCAGTTTTATAATATATTTATTCAGGAAAAAATATTTGCAAGAAGCACCGAATAGTTAGAAGATAGAAATTTTCCATAATATAACAAAATCAAAAGAATCATAAATAAAATAAAAACATTTTCCTGTTCTTACACACAAACAATCTTTTTAATAAATGATTCTCCTTCTCTTACTTTCCTATGTGTTTAAAAATAGGATGATTATGTTATTTCAAAAAAAAGTAAAATCTTGCTATCACCAACAAGTAGCACATGGATGCATTCACCACTAAAAGATTGGTTTTGAGGGAATTAATTTTCTTCAACAGAACAAATCTATTTTACGTCAAGGAAAATGTTTAAAATCATTTTTCAACTACTAAAAATCACTTTAGATAAAAACCCAATTTCTCCATTCACAATCAAGCACAATGTTACAAGGTGATCTATGCGAAGTTAAAAAATATTGCCGAAAGCTAATGCAGGCTAACGCATTACTTTGTAATCCCCTGTGTATAAACTGTGACTGAAAGAATACCTCAGCATAAAGTTGCAATTTGAAAAAAAAATTAAGTTAACGCCAAAACATTCATGAATTAAAATTTATACAATAGAAGATTTTTAATAAGAGTAAATGGAATATTTAGCATTACATTTATTTCAGCACTTCAGATGGTTAGTGGAAATTCCTCTCCTTTCAGCTTAACAGTAGAAACAAAGTTCTTTTGTCTTACGCAGTAAAAATTTCATAGACTGATCCTCTTACATTTTCACCGCAGGAATATGCAGCCTCCCTCCAATTAGATTCTGTTCTTCCCACTGACTTCTAATTCACTGTCAAAATCCACATAAGAGAATCTGCCGACATCCCAATCTTTGAAGAAAGTAAAGTAAATATCGTTATAGACGGATCAAATCAAAAAGATAATGTGGGAGCTGCACTGTATGTCTATGTATATGAAGAATCCACCACAAAACATGGCAGGCTAAATACATTGACAGGGTAAATGAATAACTGTGGCAATGAAATAATATTCAATGTAGGAAAGAAATTAACAATCTCTGTATGAATTTGGTGAGATATTCAAGCGTATGTTATATGTAACACTCTCATAATTTTAACCGGAAAACATCCAATTCCTCTATCCATTCAGAATTTTTCTTCAAGTTCCTCATATGGAAAAGGCCGACACTGGAATTAAGAGCAATGAAAAAGCAAACCAAGACCTGAATGAGACAGCATGTTTAAAGTATTCATAACCCTCCTTCCACATTTTAGATGTTTACTCAAACCTTTAAAAAGTAGACCCTGGAACGCTAGCAAATTTATTGCAGAAAAAAAAAAAACAGAAAAGTTATGAGAAACAGTCAAATATCGATATCATGTCCTTCACAGGAGCTAAAATAAACGCTGTACTTTATAGGCCATAGACCATTCTTTTAATATTTTAAGCAATTCAACACTGCTTCCCAATGCACCTGCATTTATGGAGAGAAAAGAGATCCACTGCTTTATTTAACTCATACTCATGTACGTGATCATGGCGTCATCAGTTTCTCTTGCTGTTTGCTTGTTAACTAGAAAAACAAAAATTTTGAAAGATATTAAAATCCAAGTTTAATAAGGTGATAGAATTTTCCATCTTGCATAAACATTCAGTCTCTTGGTATAAATATGAAACATAATAATTTTGAAACCAGAAACAAAAAAAAAATCTCCAACTACTTTATGGAACCTAAAAAAATATCGTTTTCCACATGTATATACATATTGCATTTACCTATTTCTACACTCTTTCTGGTATTTTTATACTATACGCATTTTATAAAACTGGGTGTAAATATCTTGAATTTCTTTTCCAAATGTATATATTAATGCTAATAAATTTTCCAGGAATTTCTACTAAACTAGAATTAGTTAGTTTCAACAGTCAACACATATGAGGATTGAAAATAGGTATTATTTTCAATATATTGGATAAATACGGTTAAAACCTTATTTTATACTCATAGAAAATATTGAATTTGACAAGAATTCCATGAAGCCATGAATTTTTCTTAACTTAATGTCATATTTGGACTTTGCAAGGGTTTGGTGGGAGTATCATGGTATGGGTCATAGAAATGATGTCCTCTTTTTCTTCGAGAATAAACATAGACGTAAGACAGGTGTACATATTGGCAGTTCAATTACAATCGATAATGTTGCATTTTTTAAGTGATTTTGATGCGTAATTCATGTAGAATAATGAAATCGTGCATCATGAAGGAAGTGCTCAAGATAAGTTTGGTGAAAGTAGTTCTCTCTGATTCAAACACCTTCAAGGCCACTGCAGCGCCTGGATATTAATTCCATAGAAAATGTATGGTACATAGAGGAAAGACGCTTCTGATAGGACTCTCCGATTCCAAATAATATATAAGATCGAAAAAGCTGCAGAAACAATGTATATTATTCTCTGGATACAAATGCATTCCAGAAAGACGTAAAATCAATACAAAGGCAAATATAGGATTGCTATCTATGCAAAAGATGATCCTATAATCTACGAAACTTTAATTTTCAATTCATTGATCAGCGTGCGTAGTTTATTAAATTATGTAATATAAGAGCCTAATGAATTTCTTATAAATAGAAACACATATTTTAAACTCTAAGATGAAAACATGTTCTTTTATATCTATTTAGTGGAAATAAAGCTTTAAGTTCAAAAATTTGTTTTTAAATTTTTTTAGCAGGATTAAATGTGATAATCTGTGCAACTACTTTGAACTTATTCAGTTAATGAAATAAAATGTACAACGAAGAAATAAGTTGGTGTAAATTATAAACTTTGTGATTCTAAATAGGCATAAATTGTAGCGAGAGAGGAAAAAAAATTCAATATTAAAAATACATTCTTAACAGAAACTAAAGTCTTCCTTTTATGGATGTTTTATTTAATACTGCACTAAACATGAATTGATATAAGAGACAGACAACAAATGTAGTATGCATAGTAATGCAAGTAATCTCACTAATAGTGTTCCGAAATATAATTCCAAATGTTGTATTTGCTTAGAAAAACATGTGTGATCAACAATTATATTCTTATAATACATGGTATTTTTTAGTAAATAACAAATGTGAATAATCTGAAAACATTGCATGCAAAGAAAATAAACAGTACAGATTCGAAAGGAAAAGTTACTTCCAACTTTCTTATTTCTTTCATTTATTTATTTTAAATGAATATTTTTTTGAGAAACATGAATGTTTTCTAGAAAGTACTCTTAAGTGTACTAAAAGTGTAACCGAATAACATTTTCTTCTAGAAGAGATGCTTTAGAGCAAGCAGCACTTAATCGAATTGTAGTTTGCAAATTAGATTAAATAATTTCTCTCTTCTATGAAAAAAGAGAAGGGATGCGAAAATTTTTTCTTTTCTTTCACAACATTCCAAAATATTTAGGGGTAGTGTGTTGTTGAAGAAAAGTAGGCCACAGTTCATTTTATGCTTAGACAGAATACTCTAGCGCGCTCTGGTTAAAAAATATTTCTCTTATATTTGATATTTGTTTGCCACTTATTTTTTTTCTCAACGAAAACAAATAGCTTGGTTGTAAATAAGACACGTATACATTTATATCTATCTATCTGTCTATCTATCTATCTATTTATCTATCTATCTATCTATATATATATATATATATATATATATATATATATATATATATATATATATATATATATATATATATATATATATATATATATATATTTTATAAATAGATAGATATAGTAAGTAATCTCTTGTACTTCCCTAAATATTTAAAATTATTTATGTGATTGAAAGCTAAGATATAAAAGATTATGTTTTTTTATAATTTACTTATTAATAAATATTATGAAAATTAATATACAAATGATAATCAAAATAGGAGAATATAACAGCTTTTTTCCAGGATACTACCAAGTTAAAGTAACAGATTAATTAAACAAAAATTAATATTTTATATAAAATGAAAGGCTAGACTGTTATAAATTTACATCATTTTGTTTTAAATTACTTCCATGTGTACTCAAGAATATTCAACACATTATGTGCAATAAGTTTGGCTCATACAATTTCAATTCAAGTATTAACAGATTAATTTTAATTTGTAAACTGTAAGTCCTCTTTTAAAATAATAAATATGATTTTCCATGATTATTTTTTGGTACAGAAACAAGCAATTATTTTGATTGGCTTAATGTTCAGGCAAAAACATAAAATTAAATTTTTGTAACTTAATCCATTGAATTTTTTTATTATTTTCAGCAGCATAGAAAAATCTTACTTTAATCTACTAATTAGAGTTCAATTCTAATCCCTTTTACAAAAAGTGTCATTAAAAATAAGCATTTAAAATTAAATTTATTCAATCCAACCAAAAATGAGTGTTTTTCAAACTAATTTTAAGAATTATTTTTCTTTCAAAGTGATTTTCCACAAAAAATGTTATGCAAAATTAATCCATTTGAATACTTACATTTTTATAAATTCTTAATTTTTTTATTTAAATGACACAATAAATCTGCTAAATGCATTAAGAATAATAGGCTTTATGTTGTGTGAGATGAAAAATATCTAAAATAAAAATCTTTGTAACTTAGTTCATGATTCTTATACAGAAATTGCTTTTCAAAATAACTAAAAATGAATATCATTTTGCAATAAAAAATAATCTTTAAAATTAAAAAAGTTACTTTTTTAATACCGTTTGGTGTATAGTAAGGATTGTGGAACTAAATGCTCAAGTTTTATTCTTAAGGAAAAATTTAGAAATAATTCTTTTAAAAAGTACTTGATTTTAATAAAAATATTTTATTTCTTTATAAGACCTTATTTTAATTTTTACTTGGAAAATAATTGAAATTTCATTTGCGATGAGCTTAAAAACATACCTCTTATGAGAGAAATTGGTTATTGTAATCTTGAAACAAAAAATCTAGGACTTTAATTGATTTTGATTGATTTTGATCTGAATGTTTGCTCTAGAATTTTTTTTACTTATTAACAAAACAATTAAATTTATTCGAATTTAAAGGAGATTGATAATTGAGAGATCGACATATATATTCAAGTATCCTTTCTACATTCATTGGAATTTTTCTTTAAAGCAGAAGCGATTATTATATTCTTTAATCTAATAATATTTATTACATTTGTTATAAATGTCTCTCTAATTTCTAAAATATTTCAGTAAAACATTTTAATGCGCTGCATAATTTTATTTAATTACATGTGGTGTACATTTTTTAAAGTATTTTAGAAGGTATTGGAAAGTTTTTATGAGCTGCAATACTATCTCAATTTACAGCAGCAATCCAAATAAGTGATTATTCCAGTTTTAATGCATTAAAACATATGTTGTGGTGATATTCGGAAATTTTAGAAAAATCCCGAAGAAAACCCAGATTTGTTTTGAATAAATGAATGACAGAGATAAATTCAAAACAAAAATACAATAAAACTTAATAATTTATTTTAGTAACTTAATTACAGGAGAAATTAACATTTATAATTAAAACACTCTTGATTAAATAATTGAAATTCTAACTTTATATTTCTTATAAGACATTTACACCATAATGTAACTCAACTGAGTGTGACTAGACGGAAAAGGAACGAGAGATCGATTTCACACTTTTTAGAAGTAGTATTGTTGTGTCTTCTATCGTCAATGACTTCCCCGTTTTCCGCTGCCGATGCTTCTCTTTTCTCATCCACTTCCCGTCCTCTACTCGGCATCTTCGCTTTGCATTTCCATCCGCTGATATCTCCACATCTCACCTACCTTACTGCTCAGCATCTCGCTTGGCTTGCTCATTCCTTACGAGCCTTCTCCTTTCTCTCTGTTATCTCTTTTTAGACTTTGTTGTCTTATCCTCGTCTATTTGTCGGACATCTGCAGCTCCATTCAGGAAAGTCGAAACAGGAGCTCCTACTGGACAGGGCAGCTATACTCCGTTTACAAATAAAATCATTTTAGCTTATCATTATGCTAAAGGAAGACCCAGTCCTCCATCGTGGACTACTTTTCTCTGTGCGAGGGACTTCTGTGTTTAGTTCGCTTCTCCTTTTTTAGATGCAGTTTTCACCTCTTCATAATTCTCGTCTTAGCTCCTCCTCCTTACACCATTGGTTTTCCAAAGTTCTGTAGTTCCTCCTATACTTCTATGGGATAGGTTAGAAATCTCCCCCTCAAACCCGACTAATTAGATTTACATATAAAAATAACATAAAACATAAACTTTCCTTTCAATTTTCTCAAGAACACCCATCCATTCCAAAAGGAAAAATTTATTCTCTTATTGAACTTGTCTCATTGTGCCAATTTTTATTACATCCTTTCCTTTATATTATTACAGCTTAGTTTAAAAGGAAAAGAGGAAACTCTTAAATTTAAAGTGCAATAAAAATATTCACATCTATTTTCTCAGGGTTCGGTTATGTCACTACGACAACATATACCTAATAAAAACGATATATTTAAATAAAGTGAGTACTTATCATTTGATCTCATAATAAACACTAACAGTCAATACTTTGTTTTTCTAATGGCAGGCTCTAGGTGACCAATCCTTATTCACAACAAGACCAGAATTAGCTTCTCATTTATCGTTACCCTGTATATATATATATATATATATATATATATATATATATATATATATATATATATATATATATATATATATATATATATATATATATATATATATATATATAAGAGAGAGAGTGATAAGAATGTCGGAATCCGGTACCGTCAGCTTAGGTGTCAGGAACGCCAACCATTCAGCTCTCGGTCGGCCTAATATTCATTATTTATGGTATATAATTATGGTATCAATTGTGGTTTAAAAACCGTAAATTTTTTAATTGTATATTATACTTAAAACTATCAATATTAATTTGTGTCAATCATTTCACCATGTTTTCGTTTCTGTAAGGTGAGCTGACATTCTTAATATATTTTGATTATTGGAAAATATGTGACAGCACTCTAAGTTAAAATCTGAGATTTAAGAGAAAATATTATCTTTAAATATAATACTATTAGGTTATGGAACTATGCGTTGTGCCTAGCTACACACGTTCCTTAGGCTTTTAATTTTTTTCTTTCACATCAAGCACAACACACTATCTTATATAAAATAAAGATAACAAGTTTATGTGATTTATTAATTAAATTTATCATTCAATACCGTATTTTAATAGAAAATTTTTAAAACAACATTGATTACTTAAAAAATGTTTTTATAAATGAAGAACTTAGTTTCTTAACTTTTATAATTCCTTTTTCGACTGATGCAGACTTAATTTATCAAAGGATAAAACAAATTTACATCACCCATAAGTGTTTCAGTTAATGATATTTTGAAGATAACAGAAATTCATTCCCTTGATAGGCACCGACGTCTCAGGATAAATGAAAAGGATCCTCGTTTACAAGGTTTCGCATTGTCAGAATAGATATTTCTGATGAGACTGATCAGCGAAATCTTATAAGTATAGAGGATCTGTACGTATGTGTGAACTTAGAAAAAACATGATTCAAATGGACCTTTTTGAATTTTATGATATTATTTATAATTCTTAAAAAGAGGAAATGTTGATGTGAACTCAACTTCCACACACAAATACAGAAAATGATAAAATAAATTATCTACATATATTGCAGTAAGCTCTTATGTCTAATTGAAAAAAAATAAACTGACGCTTGTTCTGAAATTTCATCGTTCCCAGTATTTTTTTTTTAATTTTTTGCAAGATAATAAATTTAGTGATTTGGAGTTTTTATTCCGTTAACAGTTTTTATGAATTTTAAAAGGCAATAATTCTTTCTTTTTTAATATATTTTTTTATTACGCTTGCATAGATTTTCCTTAAATTTAGATGACAATGAATTATATGTTATTGAAATTTTAATTTATTGATTAGATAACATTCGATGAGCGTTAGTTAATGAGCAGCTCTATGTAATGTTAATTTGAACATAACGTTAAAATGTAAGTTTTAATCATAAGTTAAATGTTTACGCTGAATTCAGTTTTAAATTATGTAAACATTTAAAGATTATTCCTTGAATTTAATTTCAATGAATTTACTTGGAACGATGAAATTGGAATACACAATCATAGAGTGAAAATATTCGGTCTACATGAAAATTCTGTCTGTGGATTGATGACGATGTTGTTAAAACCATATTAGAGAAAGACTTTTTTCTGACAAAATTGGAGATCGTAGAAAGCTTAATTCAACTCATCAAACTATTCCCGACCATATTCAGAAGGTAGGATTGATGTAGAAATATTCAGAATGGATGCCACATGAATTAAGTCCGAAGGATTTTGATAATCGAGTTATCATATGTACATCTCTGTTTCCTTTGAACAAAATCGAGTTCTCCTAGAACATAATGGAAATAACTGGATACATAAAAAAACATAAATAGAACATAAAAGAGATAAATGGAAATGAAAAATGGATTACCTACGAAAGCATTATTAGGAAAAGCGTACATTGTCTAGAAAACCGGGCCCTTCCAACTCTAAAACAAATTTGACAATGCATAAAAGAATGTTGTGTATGTGGTGGGACAGTTGAGGACCAATACAATATAAAAATTAAACGAAAACCTCAATTCAAAAAAAGTATTGTCAGCAACTTTATAGTTTAAAGGGATCAGTCCAAGAAAAGAGGCCGATAATGTTCCTAGAAGAAGCAGTCCAAGAAAGAGGTCAAATAAAGAGTTCATCAAAAATTATAAAACTATGCTGAAAAATTCTGTCCCATACACCATATTCCCCAAACTTATCACCCTCCAACTGTCACTTGTTTTTGTCCTCAAAAAATTTAAATAATGAAGAAGATATCAATAAAGCACTGTTTAAATTTTTTGCATGAAATGATGAAAGATTTTCAAAAATTTGGTACAAAAATTGCCCTTAAACTAGCAAGCTATAATAATGTAATTATATGATTTATAATAAAGTTTATTGATGTTAAGAAAAATTTATATTTTGTTTTATCCCAAAAAGGGACAAATCTTTTCGGTAGACCTGTTAATATTTTAAAACAGTCAGAGACACTAAAATACCAGATATATAGAAGTCTCTGATGTATAAATAATTTTCCATTCAAAAAAATTTGATGTATGACAAAAAACGTTGAATTCAAAAAATCTTTCCTGAGGTAATATTCTTTTATGCATAAGATTTTGCTCTGTCCGTATAGAATTTCACAAAGAAAACAGAATGGACAACAGAATAGTTATGAGATACATGAACTTTCAACTGTCAGTTGATCACAAGATCAATAATTTCTTCAAATAAAGACCACACACAAATTCAAATTTTTCTAAATTATTCAAAATCAGGATTTTCTATAGTTTTATCTTGATTTCTGAAGTTCATGCTTTGCACCAGATTGATATTGAAATACTGATTTTAAGTGTATTATTATGATACAAATACTGATTATGAGATAAGATTTTAAGAGTATTAAAAATTGATAAACAAATTTAATTCTGTATTATCATCACAAACAATTAAGTTCTGGAAGCATAGCTAAGTGACGAAGTTAACGACATTTCTACACTGGTCACAGGAAATTGGAAACGGGACTCCTTAGGCTACGCAATGACTTTATATTTTTAATTTAAATTAATAATACTGCAACCTTAAAAAAAACAAGATTTTAATTGCTTATAGAGAGCAAAAACAAGCGAATATATTTGTGACTGGTAACATCGAAGGCTACAGGGGAAGAACGTTGTTGATGCATGATCGTAAAATTTAATAAAAGTCATTTTTACATAAAAATTTCATTTTTTTATTCATTGAAACCATAATAATTTTGAGAAATGTTTTGAAATATTAATATGTAAATAACTTATTTAAAAAAATATTTAACAATTTTAGTAAGTCTGTTTGACAATGTTTTGTCATGAACGTGGTCTTATACCATACGTAAAAGACAAAGTAACAGACAAGTGGAACAGTAATTTATGATTTAGTTCATACATTTAATCAGGGGAATATACTTCTTAAACTTTATTTAATTAAACTGATGATGGATATTTTCTTATAATGATAATTATTATACAATGAAAGAAATGTTAAGAATGACAGACAACTCTATAACAATCAAAACAGAATGCTTTAAAAATTTTATGTTAAAATAGCTTTAAATTTTGCATCAACAACGTAATATAAATTTTTAAGAAAAACTTAATGTTATAAGTTTTTAAGAGTAAAACTTATAACATTAAGTTTTTTTTAAAAAAATTAAATAATAGAAAAGGTTATCATCTTCTGAAACTCATATAATTTAATGCGAATCTTTTTTTTTTTTTTGGTTGAATTATAAAAAAATACAAAATCATTTAGACTAGAATCCTTTTTCTGACATTTTCTTTATGACTTAACTTTTTTGAAAAAAGAGAAACGTGATGTAGTCATGCAAAAGTAAGAAAGTATTGTGGAAAACATTCTTTTTATGCTTAGAAATAGTTTAGTAGAAACTTTCCTAAAAATATGTATTTTCAGAAAAGAATATAAGCATCTTGACTGGATTTCAAATAAATTATTTTTTTATATTAAACTACAGAAATATATAATGAATTTTCTAAAGAAGTTTTCTAAATCGAAAAATCAGAATCCTAGACAAAGTATAGAAAACATAAAAATACTGATCCCCTTTATTGTGGAATCCCTCTATTTTGTTTACAGAGACATTTTTTCTTTCATATTGGAACATTCAAAACAAATTTTTATATGAATTTTTTAAACATAAATGATTTTATTGTATTTTTAACTTTACTTGGTTCTTAAATAATTAATTTTGACCCGTGTAAATTTAAACTAATTTTATAAACTAAAATACCATAAATTATTTTTTAAAGTTAAAAATAAATTAATATTATAATATTACACATTACGTGAAATATTATTCTTAAATCTTGAAGTTTATTTACGATAAAAACCATATTAAAAGATATTTAAACTGCTGTTGGTTATTAAAATATACAATAAAGACTGTATGTAAAATGAGCATCATAAAATAACGCCATTTTTTTCTAATAACTTTTAAGCAACACATTATCTTATTTACACAAAAGAGGAAATTATGAATGAATAGTGTAGGCTATGTTGCAATGCAGTTTTCAATAAATTAAGCAAATCACTTTACAATTTAATAAATTAAATACATATTACAATAATAATTAAAGTATGGAATTTGAGATTAGATTTTTTTATATTAAAATAGAGTTAATACCATTAATATATGTGAAACCTTATACAATGCTGGACAATTGCTAAGGACGGATCACAAATTGCAATGTAGCATAACATTAAGTGAGACATGAGGCCTAGTAGGATAAAATATAGTTGCCATAATCAGACATTAGAATAAAGAATATTTATTTTTCTGGAAAGTACAAAAGCTGTGAAACATATGAAAGAAAAAAAGTGTTAATTTGATGCTGCATAAGGAAAAATGGAACAATGCATCTAAAAGTCAGCAGGCACCTTGAAGAATGGTATCAGTACGGGATATGTCCACCGTGGAGTGTGCTGCAACATTCCACATGCCGTATCATACTTTGCACAACATTATCCAGCAGCTGTTGAGCAATTTATCCCATTCCCCTGGGAGTGCACGGATGAGGGTGTTCTTGTTTGTCGGAGGATAGTTTCGACCAGCAACTTGCCTCCCCAAAGCATCCCAGACATTTTCAATGGGGTTCAGATCTAGAGAACGTGATGGCCATACGAGGCGTTGATTACCCTCGCTGTATAGACAATCCTGAACAGCGAGTGTTCGATGACACGTTGCGTTGTCGCTCATAAAAACAAATTTATCACCGACAGCACCACGGAAACGACGAACATGAGAAAGTAGAACTATATTAATGTATCGTTGGCTCGACATAATCCCATTCGCAACCACATGTAGGGTCGTGGTGCCATTGATCATAATGCCGGCCCACACCATGATATATCGGTCCCTTTCCTGGATATTTTCTGGACGATAAGCAGTACCACTCTCACGCCAAATCAGCTGCCGTCTACAATACGATGACAGACTGAACCTACTCTCATCTGAGAATAGTACGCATCCACTCCTGTTCAGTCCAATTGCGATGCTCACGACACCTTGCAAACGGGCATTACGGTGCTGTCTGTTCAATGGGACACACACAACAGGTCTGTGGGTGTATGGTCCTTCTCCCCTCAAACGTTTGGCAACAATTCTGCTTCCTGAGAGAGATCTGCTTTCCTGGGGCAGCAAGAAACTGATTTGCCACCTGTTGAGCTGTGTTCCTTTTTGCTGATAGGACGATATACCTGTCTTCTGCAGCCGTCGTACTTCTAACACGACCTCCCCCTTGCCGCCTACTACACATTCCAATAGTTTTAAACGACTTCCACAGCCGTGAAACAACGCTGTGAACAATGTTGAACTTCCTGGCAACATCTGTTATTTTTCGCCCTTCTTCGATCTTTCCAATAATTCGGCCACGCATAAAATCATCTAAGTGATGTCGGAAGACATGCCAAAAATTAATCTTTCCTGTAAAACTTTGACTTGAAACAACAATTGTCCTCACGCGTCAAAACCTTAAAAGCTCTTATGAACGCTATCACGTGATGAACAGACGTGGAAAAAAATTTGCATACGCATACTTCTTACTATATCCCGCACTTATTCTAATTTCCCACATATTGCTTCCTTTCCTTTTGTGGTTGCTATGGAGGATAGTGTTATCCGTCCTTAGCAATTGTCAAGCAGTGTATAAGGTTTCACAGATACCATTAATATAAGTGTAACCTTATATTACTGTTGTAATCACTGACTTAACAAACATCATAATTATTGAACCTATTTCTACTCTGTCATGAAAAGAATAAATATTTCTAAAAATGCACTAAGTTAAATATTTATATTTTCAATTATAGATGATGTTATTAATTCCATTTTTAAACTTGCGATTTTAATAAGTAGTAAAAATAAAAAATAAGTTATTTTCCTATCTGTTTTCCTTAGCTGGACATAATATTAATACATTCAATCCAAATCAAAAGCAGAATAAAAGGACAAGATATAATTAAGAATAAATTATTAATTAAATAAAGTTTTCTAGTAAGAAAATCTAGCAACAAAAATTCTAGCTATCGAAAAATTCGTAATAAGTAAAATATTTAGTAATTAACAGAGATTAACATTGAGGAATATTTTAAGTATTTTAAAATGACCTGAAAAACTACAGAAAATTTATTTTGACTTTTATTTTTCGGAATAATGATTTAATAAATAATGAATATAAATTTTTAATTTGGCTGACTTACGGAATTATATAAGACATGATTTATTCACAATTTTAAATAAATTTATTATCTTTTAAATAAATTGCAAATTCCAATAGTTTTGTTAAAAGTATAAATCTTATTACTCTACTTCAACATTCTAATATTCATAAAGCAAATTAATAATTCAAATAATATCCAGCAAATTTTATGTAATGAATAACTTAGAAAAGGAAAAAATATTAAATTAATATTAAGGAAAATAGCTTACATAAAGGTCATTATAAATTCTTTTCCCAAATTTGTCTTATTTGAGTTATATGATTTATTATGTTTGGTTGTCAATAAAATAAGAAAATTTCTTCCATATATTGATACAGTAAGCCTCTCACTTATATAATCTTATTTGATCAATATTTATTATTGCATAAACTATTTGCTTAAAATTGACATATAGAGCTCTAATGATCTATTTAGTACCGTAAAATGTCCTTAGAAATCTATGCATAACATAATAAAATCTTCACAAAGAACCACAATGTTCATTGTGAGTCACACTTTTATACCATCGGTTTCATTAGGAATTATATTTTGTAAAATGTATCATGATAAACGGTCAGTTCGCCTTTAACTAACATGTATTACTTACAATGATTTAAAAAAATAATTTTTTGCTCATTCTTGATAAATATTTTCTATACATTTGACGTTTCTCCAAAACGTTTTTAAGTTTCAGTTAATAGAAATAAGCACTTTAATTTTATCTTTGAAAATATTTGATCTTTTAGACAAACCATTGCCAAAAAGTTGCTTACCATTGATCATTACCAATATATCCCGTTCTCACTAGTCGGAAGCAGAAATAATATATTTAGATATATGTAAGACATGTAATTAAATTTTGTAACGGGACATGGTCCATTTTCAAGTTACCTGCATAGAATAGAAGTACTACCCATTGACAGAGAGCTGTGCATCTAGAGAAGGTACTCTAATTCATTACGCTACAACATGCCCCATCACGAGTTCCTGGCGTTTTACTACTCCCAGTGACAATCTGAAACCTGGAACCAGAAGAATAGTATGTGTACCTTCCTGGGGCTTGAGCAGCCACCAGGCGCATCGGCAGATGGTGGATAGCCGAATGTCCTGTAGGAATGGCAGGATAGCCTTAAATATAGAATCAGAGGCCGAACCAGCACCGTGAACCTAATCCTGGTGTTATGCGGCCCGTGCCTAGGGTTATTTGGCACCGCGGTAATGGTGTCTTAACGGAACCTCTAGTTACCTAGCGAACTTCTACAGTAATTTGCCTTGCCCAGTAACTCAGGAAATGCTGGGTGGACTTATATTACCTGAGTTTATTAATTGTTATCTTGTGGCTGAAAAGACACAAGAAGTAACAAACCTTTCTGCATTTGCAGGTGAAGCCTCTGAAGTAGAGCTTGCTGAAAAAGACAAGGGAACTCAGAGGCAATCTAGTAAAGGGGCAGCAATGAATCCTTCACTTGAAGTAGAAATTACCTCCAAACCATCTTCTTCTGGTGAAAGTCAGGAAGCTATCCCTAGCATGACTGACTTTCTGACCAGATGGGACTGTTTCAGCAAGACCCTATCCGCTAGAAATGTCATACGCAAGAGGAAATGGCAGAGCATATCATTTACGAATGCGAGGCTCTTGCCCTCCCTAGATTAACTTCTTTAGGCATCATCCATACTAGAGAGTTACACCTAGACTCTATTAAAGGGTTATCGGACTTTATTAATAAAGTGGGTGACCCGAGCAACTGGAACTAGGAAACATTGGGTTTGGAGTTAATGGTACAAAATGCTGATAAAAGCAGAGGTGCCCAATGACATACAAACCCAACTCTAAGAAGAAGAAGAAGAAAGACAATCTGAAAAATGTCTGGTTCAAAAACATCACCATCTGTAAGCCTGCAAAGCTAAATGTGTTTAACCTTATAATTTTTCTCCTTGAATATAGGGACTTAACTATTTCAGAAGAATAGGAGGATAATGACGACTGTGACGATGATAAATCTCACCTGGAAGAAGATGAGTCGTAAATTTCGCATACTCCATCTCTCTCATCTTCTACATTTAGGCAATTTCCTCTCTACCTGTAACATTTCGCCTGTTTTTCATCTTCTTGCATATAGTTCATTATTATTTGTTTGCTATTTTCTCGCCATAATTCCAGTGCTCTTACTTGATTACCTAATTACAGTTATTGTCACATCTTGTTGTATTGACTTATTTTAATGCATTATGTAAAACCTATCTAAACTGTTTGTATGCATAACTTAAAATTTCATGTCCTAACTTTGAGCCGATACACCCAACTATTAAATTCATATCGAAAGTATTAATTATTCATTAATCATTATTACCCATCAATTTGCACTAAGTGCAGGTATATGTAATCAATTCTGATTTATCATTTTTAATTCTCTTTTTTACATTTATTTTCTTTATTACTTGTATGCATGCAATTTGATTTGTATTTTATATGCATTTCTCACCATATCTTGCAATGTATTTTGTCTGATACCTAATTTGAATGCTTCTTACGTGTCCACATGTTAACTCTCAATTACAATCCAATTTGTGTGTGTGTGGGTTAACTAGTATACTTTAAAAACTCTCTTTACTGTGTAAAAGTAATAATTTTCTTTCTCTTCATATGATTGCAGGCATAATTGTATTCTTTTGTATGTATTGTGTTCCTCAACGGCGTTGTCTTCTTTTCTCTCCAGTGGGTCCATCAAATCTGTTTCAGGGTTAGGTTCAGAGACCTCTGCTGGTGTTTACTTTACATTTAATTAAGTACATGGTGATTATAAAAATTGAGAATAATCAGTCTTCTGAAGAAACCACACTGCCTTTCAGAATTTAATAAAGTATTGTATACATTATTTGGACCTTGAGGAAACAATTTCTGCAGTGAAAATAAATATTAAAAAATTTTACGTCTAGCTGATAATTCTCTAATATAACTTATGTAAAAATATAAAACATATGAAAAAGCATACAATCAAATCCCACAAATTATTATCGTCATTTAAAAGAATTCTGAATAGAAGCCATGTCCAGAGATTTTGGAAGCATATAAAATTTTTAAAAAGAAAACTTGAGAAAGAGGAAAAAGAATGGGTGCGAATGTACTTGTCAGGGAAATGGTTATGGATATGGATATAAAAGCTTTCACAGCTCCCTTTATTCTCCAGAAAATATTTCCTCGTTATCACTTGAAATGGCGATTATCTGATGGAAAGTACGTACAATCCTGAGAACCCCAGCTAAAATGCTATTCATATAAGACTATGTAATATTCACATGGTGCAAATACCCTAATTTAAAGACCACTAAATATATACTGATTTTGATTACTGAGTTTTGGTGACTAAGGCTATTGATGATGCCGGACCTTTGAAAATCTAGTTCAAACGATACACGCCTTTCTAAATAGGGAGCGATGATTAGTCAAAATTGCAGTACACGAGATGCTTCACCTCCTAATGCCCTACACCAACTAATACTAATTTTATTATACGACTCCATGATGTGCATTGACTGATGATTTTGTGTTAGGATTGTTTTTCTGTGAAAAACGTTCTCTTCAAGACACCTGTGTGAATAGCACAGTTACTCCTTTGAATGCTCATATCTTTTGCAATACAGACTTCCGAATGCCTGGTCTTGTTCATACGACTTTAATTTAGAGGATTAGGGGTTGTGAGGATTCTTGAAAATCCTTGTCTTTGTATGAAGAATAATGTCTTCATCTTAACTGAAAGTGAAATTAACATTGCTAGAAATATTCGGGAGTTAGCTTATCCACGTTTTAATGATAGCGCATTAGAGAGCATTATCCTTAAACACTTTATCGTGCGTTCTCAGTATGTAATTGATGTCAAAAAAACAAACGTTGAGTATATTCTATAACTGACAATAATTTAGTGATTGTAACAGATATTTTTGTCTTTCTTGGAGTTGCAATTCTCCATGATGATTGAAATTTGAACTTTTTTATTATAGAATTATTTTCCACTCTACCTGCATAACATATATAAAACATCAACAAAATGTAATCGATACAACGGGTTCTACAGAGGTCTGCATTGGATCATTTAAATTTAATCATCCTATTAAGTGAGAGATTTGGAGTGAATTAGAAATTTTTTTCTTTGTTGTTTCTCAATTTCCTTTCTATTGTACTTTAATATTTGCATGATTGAGTTGGTGTATTTAAAAAAATGAATTAAAAAATAATTTACTACATAATGGGTTAATGAAAAATAAAAATTATTTTAAAGACATCATTTTTAATGTATATTAATTGTTTTTGTCAAATACATATTTGATAAATTTTCTGAAATTCTACATGGTAAATCCTTTTTTTAAAAACAATTATATTTCCTGTACACAATTTATTGTTATTTAAAACTCTTCAATTTTTACCACAATTTAAATAATAAAAGACATATGTTCCACAAAATTTCATCTTGATACACTTAATACTGATATTAGTTAATTTTAATAACTGTTGAAATGTTTTTCAACAGAAACATGAATATTATTAATGGGACAATTAAAAATTTATATGAAGGAATTTGAATGAAAGAACTACTTTAAATTGAAATTGAATGTAAAAAGTAAATCTTAGAGTATACATATTTTAACATAAACAAATTTTATTCATAGCAAATTTATAACATTTAAATTTTAAAGTTTTTCATAAAATATTTTTAAGCATTTAGTTTTTATTTGTTTATTATATGCTGCGATTTATATGATGAATGTTTAATTTTGAATGAAAAATACATTTTTAAAATTTTTTCATGAGTGTTTACGAATTCCTATATAGCATCAATTATGAATATTCCAATTCAAGCATTCAAGCAATTCTTCTAAGCAGTTTTTAAAATTATTCATTAGCTTAAAAATTGGAAAAGCTTTCATTTTATAGTGATATTCATTCATACATTGAAAATGAATTTTTTATTTATTTAAAATTTCATTTCATTAACTATCTCAATGTTTCAACTCAAAATAAGCTTACTACATATAAATATTTATTTTAAATAAATCAACATTTACTTGATTATGTAAGATGAAGAAAAAACTTTTTTTTCTTTTTGAATGCTTTATTATGTTAGCAGTAAATTATGTTGAATATTTATAAAATAAATTAGTCTTATAATTTCGTAAAACAATTAAAACACTCATCTATATGCAATTAAATTATCCAATTTCTTGCATGATTCGAAGAGTTTCTTCTCAATTGGATTATTGACTAAAGAGGGAAAAAATTTTAGAGAATTGGAAAGAGAAGAAATAATCATTTAAATTTTATTTGAAGATATTAATTTCAGTTATAAAATGTTTGTGAATCGGTAATGTGCCAAATACATGTATAGAATATGTGTGCACTTTACCAATTTTAAAAGATTTTTCAAATTTGGTTAATTATCTGTAAGATAAGTGAAGGTATTTTAACATGAGATAATATTTATTGATATACTAAGGGTTCTACAAGCAGATAATCTGTATCTGTTGTTGCATCAGCATGCTTCCCTGTACTTAGCCCGGAGTTAGGCTCTACTAGTTAGGTAGAAGCAACCGGGTGGAGTCTTCGTGATTTCAAAGCAGGGTCCAAATAGAAGATTCCAATACTTCTGGGCCTTCAACAACCCAGATGTATCATTTAACTTGGAAGACATTGCAATCACACTCAGTTTTAATGTCATTGTCGCCACTAGGGAACACGACGGATCTTCGGTTAAGCCAGAATTCGAGCACACTACCTACCGATAATGAGAAAGACCTCGTTACCAACTAGGCCACCCGGCTGTAATTAGTCTTCTTCATTTATCAAGGCATTTCATATGCTCACATTAGAAGATTGCGCGCTGTAGTTTTGCTAAAATGTGTATCCAAGGCATCTCAAGTCTACGACTGGAGGGGAAAATAATGGAATCGATAAGCTTAATTCTAATGGGGGTTTCTACTCCTTAAAACAAAATCTAGGGCTAGTGCTTACTTTAAAATATTCCCACTCTGGAATCTAATCCCTATTTTCTTACCAAATAAATTTTAAGTTTCAAGAACATGAAAATTAGCTGCTATGCACCTAATTAGATTCCTGTCATAAAGATTTGTTTCTGCTATCCTAAATATTATTTTTTGGTTATTACAGAGCAAATTTTAAATCCTACATATTTTCAAATTACGAAAGATCATCATTACATCAACAGTAGCATTTTATCTGAGGAAGGGTGACCACCATTTCCTCATTTAGCTCTTCAAAAAGAAATTTGTCACTTTATCTCCGTATTCCGATTCTATGACTTCTGAATCTCACTTTTTTTCCCATAAAAGTAAAAAAAACACAATAGAAATCTTGCTGATGATCAATCTTTAGATCTTCCGGAACTATACTTTGGACTTAATGGAAAGTTTGAGACAAAGCTTTGGCGCCTCGTGTTAATGAAGAGAAAGTATTCTTGGTTCGTTTCGCATTTCCGCTCCATTAGACAAACCATAACTTGATGCACCTGATTGGCACGAACATTTATCTGCGGTGGAGAAGTCATTTTCAATTGTCTTCTTTCTACTCTCAAATCGATAATTTCTTATGGATTTATTATAAAGTATGTTAAGAGTTATTTTTTTGTGTCATTATATATCTTAGGCAACTATGGAAACAAAATTTGTTTTCAAATTAAATATTTTATATAATTTAACAAGTTTCAGTTTTAAAATTGAAAGTATATTCACATTTTTGTATTTCGTTTTCTTATAGGATTAAAATATTTAAGTGTAACATATTTTATATGACTCCAAGGTTTTTTAATTTTTTTCATTATTTCAGTATTTGGTTTTTGTTGACAGTTTATCAGCTGAAGACTGCATTTTCTCTCATTTAAAATTCATAATAAATGAATGATTTTTTTTCTTTCAGCTTGTCTTTGAAACAATTGATGTTCTAAAATCAAACACTTCAAAAATAAGAATCTCTTAAATTCTAATAAAAATATAAAATCTGATTTATAGTTAGAATGATATTAATTTAAATCATTTTTACTGCTTAAAAAATTAAATATTTAATTATTTTCTTAAACGCTTTAAGTCATTTATTTTGCATACACATAATTTATTTACGTTGTTGCAAACAGTAAATTATTACCACATCATAATTTATATTGCGTGATTTAAATATGGAACTTAATTTTGAAGAAAAGTAAATTTTGTGTGTGTATCATTAAAAGATAAATATTCAAAACTGCTTGTATTTTCTGCCAGAGGGTGATTTTAGTATACTATGTATTCTGTTAGGAAAGATTCATCATTGTCATTCTTAAATGTTTTATTTTCACAATTATATTAATGTACTTTAAGAATTATGATAATAAAATACGTGTCCTCTAATTATGGTTATTTTACTTAAAGATATATTTTAAATTCTTAATGCATTATGTTTATAATTAATCATGCTTTGACTACTTAATTTAGTGATATTTTAAAACAACCACTTTTAGTAATTATAATAATATATTTGACCTTAAATTGATTTTTTATGAAAAATATAAAAATCTTATATAAAATGATTATTTGACCTGACCACACACACACAAAATTACGTAAAAAAAATCGTAAATTATCATTGCCGTGATGCTTGTTTTCTTCAAAATATGATTATGTCTCAAATTTTATTTTCTACAAAGCACCTTTCCTTATTCTATTTTCATGTAATATTGTTTCAGGAAAGGAAAAAATATCAAAATCAAGTTTTCAACGCTAATTTAATATATATTATGTTTATTACTTCTTCGTGAAATATAAAAATTTTATAGAAAAACTTTATTAAATTTTTAAAAATGTTAAGAATTTGAAGCATAGAAAATATTCAAAAATCAAAATAATTTGTAAAGACAAATTAAATGTTAGAAATTAATCTCTGAAATTTTCAAATATATAAATCTATATATATATTTGCAATTCAAATTCTACTGTGCAACCAACCTGTTGAATTGCAGATTCAAGAGAAACTGGACTTAAATTTTGAAGTATATTACAATTGTTACTATATGGTCTTCTGTACTGGCTTCTTTGATACGTAAGAAATTCACATTTGCACGGCATAATTTATTTTTGGTGGAATTTGATGGAGTTTTTTCCGCATAGTATTTTGTTCTTAAGAATTTAAGACTATAGCATCGCAGTTGGAGATTTCAGCAAAATTTTTTCTGCCTTTCACTATGTCAATGGGTGAAGTGTATTAAGAGCTCCGGTTTTTAATACAGAAAAAATTATTGATAAGAGCTAGTGGCAGCTTTTAATTTTTCCCATAATTGCTTTAAATATGTAGAATTTGTAATTTTGTATTTTATATTACACCAAGATTTCCGCTAGCGCTTATGCAAAGTTCTCTTAAAAGAACTTATCGAAGTTTCTTAAAAGACAAAAGGATATCAATTGAATAGGCTACCTTTGAAAAATACCCCATGACTTTCTCTGGTTCTTATAGGTTTCATGACAGTCATTCTACCAAGATGTACGATGCCTTCGCGGATTAGAGTACTTTTTATGAATTGCTAAATCCACAGCTCTCCTATGGAAATTCAATATTTTATAATACTACGATATTCTAAGAAGTTTCAGTGGCAGCATCTAAATATTGTTGACTAAAATAAGTTACACAAAATTCGCAAAATACTCCTTCGAAATAAACAAGCTTTTGCCATTAGAATATTAGTTATGAACTGAAAGTAGTTAAATGGTCACTTTCTTATATTGAACCTAAAATAAAACATTTCTAATAGTTGAGTTGACGTTATCCTGGCCAATAGTGAAGTTCATAAAACTGATGAGGCTGCGCCTTAAAAGACCAAAGGGAACACTACTGACTAGTTTAATGATAAATGTTACGAAAATTGGAAATAGGAAAACTTAAAAATTCCACTGGGTGTACCCAAAGAATACAATTATTTAATACGTTGACATAACTACTAAGAAATCTTTCGTACAGACTAAATTGTATAAAACTAATTAAAAATAAATAATATAAATTAATGCTTTTCCTTTTATTGATATAATTTATAAATTGCCTTTATATTTTGTTTGCAAATAACTCATTTTGATCACAAGTAATGATTAAAATAGAAGAGAAGATTAAAAGATATTTCTATTTTCTACAAAAATGCGTGATAGAGATAAATAATTCGTAGCTTTGAATCTTAATTCCAATAGTCAGAATGCTTTGATAATGTATCAACGACTTTGGTATTTTAAGTAACGCATTAATTTGTAAAATATGAACTTTATATATCTTTACACTTTTGATATGAGGACCATGTTTAAAAAGTATTGAGTTTGTAATTTCTTGAAGAGAGGTCTAATTTCTTTGAACATTTTGTGGATAAATTGAATAGAGCAAATATTAGGTAATAGTGCATGAAAACTTTCTCATTTAATGCATTACTTTAATATTTTTAAAATGCTTCTCAGTAATTTGCCAGATGTGTAAGCATTAATATCAAGTTTGTGATAAAAGTTATGTCAACAAACATTTCAGAAGAAAATTCAAAAAACGACATATTTAATTTTTATTATGCAAAATTTTAAATACATGAAAACTATTATTTATGATACACTAAATGCATTATATTTACAAAAATAAATGAACTTTACAAACTGCATATTCAAATAAAAATGAAGCAATACTTGTTACTTAAGAAATTATATTAAGAAGCAATACAGTGACATAAATATCAGTTCTGTGTGAGTATACATACTGGTCGAACAATTGCTTTGGCTTAGAAAATAATGCAATTTAAACAAATAATAAACAAATGCTTCAACACAAAAGGTATGTGTGCAATTAGATTTATATAATCATATAAAATGTAACGAATTAAACTATTAGTACTGAAAAATACAGCTATATGTTAACCATTTTTGCTACAGCCATAGTAATGTGTAACAAAATGAAGGTCATTGTGATATTTCAGTTCCACATTTAAATAAACATACAAATATTCGCGAGCTGCATTTCGGAAACACTTTAAATTCAAAACAAATTTAAACTGAGAATAGTCTAACTTAGAACAAAGCAATCAAGACAATCACCAAAAACACATTTTTATTTTGAATTACACCTTGAAGAGTCCTCCAAGACACTACCAGGCTACCTACAAGACATGCCCTTTTGTTGTTCATTATTAATTCTCATCACAATTAACTCAAACATTAAAAATTAAATACTCCCTTTTTACATCGTAAGGCTGCTATGTACATTTCCCTCAAATATCAAATAATTAAAATTGCCTCCACAGAATTTGACTCAGCTTACGCCTTCAAAAATGTATCCCCTCTCCATATATATAAATATAGAATACAAATTATAATATATACTAACGGTAGCGCCACCTTTATGTCTATCAGAAAATACCAACTGTGAAAAAAAGGAGCAACCCCAAATAATTTTCCAAAGTGCAATATGTGAGTATCACGAGTATTACTTTAATAAAAAGCAGGCAGTCAAAGTAAATATCTACCCAAACAAATTAACCTCCCTAAAATTTACATACTTTTCTAACATTCACAAACTCAGAATTTTTTTTCTCTTGCCTCCACCTAAATAAGCCCAATTACACTTTCAAATCCAAAATACTCCTTGGAGGGAGCCTGTAACTCCTAGAGAGCGCGTCCCCAAGTGGCGGATCGGGAAATGCCTGCACTGGTCTTCCATTGGGTGTAGAAGGGGAATAAATACCTTCCATGGACTAACAGGTAGAAGTTCAGCTTCTCGGAGGAAATGGCACTCATTATTCTATGAGAAGTCAAGAATTTTTATTCAGATCATACTACCGCGTACTGGGTAGCCGACGCGTCAAGCTCTGCTGTATGAAAAATGTATGATAAGGACCTTCAACATCCTGCAGCTTCACATTCATGGAACGCTCTGGAAAAATAAAACTTCATAGCATTTTGATTGAAAATGATATTCATAACACCTGCCTATACAAGACACGGCAGAACGAAGAGATGCGGCTCAAAATCAAGGGCTGTACTACAATTCGAAAACATAGAAAAGTTAAACGCGGTGGCGAATTGTCTTTTCTAATTAAAAATTATGCAGTCAAGCTTAAAGCCATGTCCATAGATCAAGATATTGGTAGCACTGAAGTACAAGAACTGAAGGTCTTCCTCCCAGAAGGCGCTATTTCATTCTTATAAACGTATCATCCTGGCAACTCCCCTATTCATCCAACCATTTTGCACTCAATTTCAAGTCTGCTAATATTACCATAATTGGAGATTTTAATGCAAAAAGCCATAACCGGGGATCACCAGTTATGGATATGACAGAACAGTTAGAATACATTCTTTGTGATCTGGGACTGAATATTCTAAGCGAAAAGCAAAACACCTACTTTTCACAAACTACTGGCATTGAATCGGGCCTTGATATCTCGGCAGTCAAGTTATCTATCGAATCTTTGTGGCTGAAAGATTTTAAAAAATGCCATAAGTGATCATATACCTATCACCACCACTCTAAAATCTGAAATGGATAAAGAGGACCGGATAAGATCATGGAGCTTCAGAAAAGTAAATAATTTGGACTGGTTTCACAGTTTCTAGAAAATGTTATAATGGGCATCGAACTAACTCCCTAGAAGAGTAAAAGACTTTGTAAATTACATGACAACTGTTCTGCTAAGAGATGTATTCCAGAGGTAAAATTAAGAGAAACAATAGGTCACACATTGGAAACAAGGTATATATATATATATATATATATATATATATATATATATATATATATATATATATATATATATATATATATATATATATATATATATATATATATACCATATACCAGTGTGTGCAATATTAAATTTCATCTAAGTAAAAATAACGGAATAAGAGCTCATTGATCATGCTCATTGATCATCATATTTATTATACAATTCTAAATTAATTAATGTTCTCTAATATTACCTCTACACTGAAGTCCTAAAACGCAAGTGCCAATGAATTCCTAAAACCTTTTTAATGCATTAACAACCCTGCAGCATTCCTTATACAAACCCCTTTTACTAGGACATAACTCTCAGGTATCTGCTGCCTACTTTGAGAGTCACATTTATGGTAAGATGGACACTTTTCATTTTATCATTTCTTTCAATAAACGCTGCCTTGACACTCTGCTGAAGATTGCTGTACATATATGGCTGAATATATAGCTATGGATATGCTGTGTGCAACTCATTTCTTTTACAGTGGATTTTAGTGCGTATGTGGCTCTAGACACTTTACCTTTAACTAAAAAAATACTTTAGAATCTGCATGTAAAATAATTTGGATATATAAAACAACAGCTCCGATGAACAGTTTTCAACATATTGCACTTCTAAAATAAATTATTTTTAGATAGTTTAATATCTACATACTTCAACTTAAATAGTGATTGTATAATAATAAATTTAAATAAATAAACTGTTTTGCTTAAATTAAAACTCTTAAAATTCAACTAAGCGTCTTCCCATTTAAATATAGGTAAGATTTTGATTTTGTTATACTTTTATATCTAATTTAGTTGAATGAAATGTCATTGATAACAGGAGTAGCGATGACGATAGAGTCGTCAAATTAGTCTTTTAATATTGCAGATATTCCTAAATATTTCTTTGAAAGGTATTAAGAAGAAATTTATGCAGCGAAATTAAGTATTTTATTTATGTCTGAATATAATAGTCAGTCGATTTTTTAAAAATGAGAATGTGTATAACTACTAAATATTTCTTCAATTGTAAAAGAAGTATTAAACTTAACAAGTATCTCGAAGTATACATTGCTTAATCGGTACATTTAAAATTAAATTTAGTGTTGAATACAATATTTATATATATTTCGTTTTGAAAGTTTGGCGTGTGACAAATGCTCAATTTTCAAACGCGTGATATTTTATTAAAAATTCTTATATACTTAATTCTTACAAAACTTTAAAGTATCTGAAGCAAAATGTACAGAATGGTCATTTATGGAAATGTTTTCGGATTTGAATGCATTATTATTTTATTAATACTTCATACTTAAAGAAGCATTGATTAAGACTAACACCACCTGGCACAGACTCGGATTATATTTTTTTATTTTAATTATCTGAATAAGATATGCTCCGTTAAAAAGAAAATGTATTGTATTTTATTCTGACAGTTAAATTAATATCTACTATTGATGTCTATCTTCATGAGGGATTAAAGAAATACTTTTCAACTCAACTCCTAATATTTTCGCTAATTCTAAAACGATTTTTAACACGGACTAACAGTTTCTATTTTATCATATTTTTAAAGATACTTAATTGAGTGCGTTTAAAAATATAAATTAGATTAATTATGTCAATTGGTTATAAAAATTATTAATAAGCGTTTATTTAACAAATATATTAAGTTTAATATGTCTTAAAAATGAAAGAAAAATTGAGTTGAATAATGAATTTTAGAATTAAACTCATGTTTGTTTATTTTAGTGACAGTAGAAAAAGAGATTTTGTCCTTTAAAATAAATACTGATAAAATGTTATAAACATAATTATTCAACTTATAGTAACATTTAAATATGAGAAATATCACTTACGTAAATTTATAGAAGTCATATTTCTCACACTTAATGTAACAAATAAAAATGATACTGGGTATCTGTATAAAGTTAACTAATTTATCTTTTTTTTTGGACTAAATTGTTAAGGAAACCACTTAGTGCTTTATTACCGAAATGACAACTTATTTATGGTCCGCTGATGTATTTGCCAAACACTACCATTCACACTACGATACCGACGAGGAATTGTCGGGAAATTATACCATGAAACAGATTAGGCAACATGTAGAATCCTATCAGGCATTTAAAATATGCATTCCATTGCCAGTTCCGTAACACCTCGTGTAAAAATAAACACTTGTGATGATGTTGACTGTAGTCTGTTGTGAAAAGAGTGATTCAACTGCAATTTATATGAATTTGTATGACAATGACTTATTATATTAATGAGGATTAATAATGAATGTGAACTGATCATGAGAAACAACTTAACGAAATAGCAACATACTTCATAAATTCTACCACCTAAATGAAATCACTAAACTGGTCTGTATCTGTTGGTCACGTACATTGTTGACCACAGCGTGAATATTTTTATTGAACCATAAGTATTTTCTGGTCTTTTACTCAACAGATATTTTATAGACGATTTTGACTTTCCATTTTGTTGGAATCAAAGAATCTTTTATCTTATTCGACCGAAAAATACCATTTACGGATCATTGACTTTCTTGATCATGCTGTGACATTTAATTGGGATCATAAGCATTTTTGGGCTCATTTCCCAATGACTATGACTAAATAATTGCAACAAGGATCATGAGGATTGGCACCCAGAATAAGGATGAGTAGTCCTTAGTATCTATTTATTTGCTTGAAGAAGAAATGTTTTCGATGACCACAAAATGAAGAATGCATGTAAAGGTATAAAAATTGTTATAAAAGACCAAATTATTTTTTTGGTTTCAATCCATAATTCATTGTGTTGTGTGCCAGCTAGGCTGGCATTATGGGGTGCGCTGCTCCACTTTTCCAACTGAACCATATTTTGCTGTGGAGACCGACTTCCTCAGTACACACATGCCATAGGTACCCGTTTATAGGGTAGGCAACCATTTACGGCCCATTCATGCAAGCAAAGGTCAAAGTCAGGATAGATAGAGAGAGAAAGTACATCCATGCCCAAAAAGGGAATCGAACCCAGGACCTCCCTATTTGCAGTCAGGCATGTTGACCACTAGACAAGTTGAGCGGCCCATACTTCATTGAAATTTATATATACAATGGCGTAAAGTGTCTCACTGATGAATTATGATATATAAACATTTATCTTGTAAATCTTTTTGTACAATAGTTGATTTCCAATAAGCCAAAAAAATTGTTTTTGTGTTTTTTACTATAGTAATTTTAACGTTAGGCTACTTTAAAATAGTGTGCTATTTCCAAATTAGCGATTTTCCTTCCTATCTTTTATCTAAATAAAATTAATTTCTTTTACTTTCTTTTACCAATGACCGCACACGAGTATTATTTTAGATGTTGTTGTTGCTGTCGTGTCCTATATAGTGACGTTTTCTGTATGAAGGCCGCCAGTTTCGGGGCCTGGAGGCTGTATCTCTTGAGGTGGCCCGCCAAGTTGAAACAGGGATCTAATGATTGCTTGGCTGTCAAAAATATGGTCTGGTGAAAATTCAGAATCTGGACAGTTTCTGCAGGATGTATAGATAAACCATTGAATATATAGTATCAAGGAAATAGGTCCCTAATCAGCATTAGGTCAGTATATCATTAGTTGAGTGACTTCCTTGTATGAAAAATTTGAAGTTTTGGACACAGAGATGCTTGAGTGTTGGTACAAATCTGCTGCATTGGTTCTAATCTCCCAAGTTGACTTGAAGTGTATTCATTGACAGCAATGTCTCCAAATGTTATTTGACAATTTGAACAGCTATTGACAAGGCTATTTTAAATTCTTAAAAGTTCGCTGACTCAAATAAGATCTTTGGGCGCTTCCATTTGCCTTCGTTACTGCGTGAGTTTCATTTGATGAAAATGCTCTGTTGACCTGCTTTTATAATGATTATTTATATTTTTGATCGATAGTTCTTAAGCCACGTAATGCACTAATTTTGTTTAAAATGTCATTTAATATCAAAGTAATTGTACTGTTTAGGTCATTTATTATTTTTTATATATCTGCATCAACTACAGATTTTTAGTATATATAAACTAAATTCAATGAACTTATACCCTGTGTGCACTTAATTTCCACTTCATACTTTCATACTTTTAAAATTTTTTCAAACACAAATAATTGTTTATTTTTAGTGATATGAAAAGTAATGCTTTTATTCTTATTTTTATCTGCCGTAAAATGTATTTTAAAATACAATTCCTCACAAGTTAAAAATAATTATTTTCATAAAATTGAATTTAATTATGTAAGACCATAAAAAGCTTATCCAATATAAACCTGCAAATAATTCAGTATTTTATTATCAGTGTAAGAAAACTATTTAAACTTGAATTTCCGATATTCAGAAATATACTTTTTATAAAAAGAACATAATCATTTTATGTTGGTAAATTTTTTATCACTGTAACATCGAAATGGTTATCACATCTCAAAATAAATTAATTAAAAGTAATAGAATAATAATAAAAGTAAATAATAATTGTGTTTCAAATTATTCTAGTTTTAACAGTTTTTTATTGTTGTTTACAAAAAAACTTGATGTCATAAATACAATAGAACTCCAATCATCCAAATCAACTGTGTACGAACCAAATTTGGATAGTCAAAAATTTGATGAAATGAAAATTTTAAAAACAGAGTCCATTTTTTTAAACTAAATATTTTATGTTATAAAATGGAAGAAAAAGTAATTACTCTTATTGAAAAATAGCTTTTAATCAATTGAATAAAAAAGCAACACTTTTATATGTTAAAGTACTTATTTGTGCTGTTCATTAAAATATTCGTATGTATAGTGTTGTAAATGATTGCCATTGCATGCTGAACATATTGGTCAAAATCCAAGCTTTTTCACCAACTTCAACCCCGAGTTTTGGCAGTCAAGTTGCTCATCCACTTGACAGTGAGAATTATCAAATGTTCCATCAAACTTCGATGTTTCAAGAAATACACCATTTTAAATCTATTATCTGGCTTATGATGCATTCTTCTGTATCTACAGCATGAACTTCTGAACATACCAGGAATTTTCAAAAGAATGTTTCTGAATTCTTCTAGTGACACGTCATTCTCATCTCTCTCTTTTCATACAGTTCCTTTTCTACAGCTTTTTCAATTTTTTTTCCTTTTCTTTCTCATCGTCACTCGCATTTGCTTTTTTGAGTTTCTGAAAGCGATTTGAATAGACAATGCTTAGAAAATTTCACTATAATTAATGTAACAAAAAATATAAAAGTTTTTATAAATATACTCGTTGCCTAGGTAAAGCAAGTTGAAATCTGGAATATTTAGAAATATTGTTATACACATTATATATATATATATATATATATATATATATATATATATATATATATATATATATATATATATATATATATATATATATATATATATATATTTATTTATTTATGTAACCCTCCTATAATACGGTTTTGTTCCAATGTTAGAGCTTGTTATCGGAAAAAAGAAGAAAACATGAAAAGAGAATATGAAAAAAGAAAAAACTGCACCCGGATTTAAGGTGTCCAAAGATCGTCTAACGCTTCTTTTGTGCAGTAATGCATCCGGGGACTTCATGACAAAACCCTTGCTAGTTTATAGATCTTTGAATCCTCGTGCGCTAAAAGACGTAAATAAAAATACTTTCCGGTATACTGGAAATCAAATCCAAAAGCTTGGGTAACAGGAAATTTATTTAAAGATTGGTTTTCAAATTGTTTTGTGCCAAGCGTTGAGCGTTATTTAAGGCAGAAAAATTTGAGCTTTAAGGTGCTATTACTTTTAGATAACGCTCCAAGTCACCCACAAGATTTGACTCATCCCAACGTCAGAATAGTGTTCCTACCACCTAACACTACTTCGTTGCTCCAACCATTGGATCAAGGTATTATTTATACATTTAAAACGTATTATATAAGAAGATCCTTAAAGGGGATTTTAGACGCAACCGATTCGGAATCAATTAGCGTAGTGAAAGCTTGGAAGAAATTTTCAATCGAGCACTGTATCGAAATTATACCTTTGTCGCTGAAAGAAATAAAAACATCAACCTTAAATGCGTGTTGGAAGAAGATATGGCCATTTTCAGTTGAAACAGAAAACATGCGTGAAATATCAGAAAACGAAATTGGTGCCATATTAAAAGTCGCTAAATCAATCGGAGGCAAAGGTTTTGTGGATATGGCTACTGAAGACATTCAAGAATTATTAGTGGAAGAAGAAGTTGACGAAGCGGATTTGATGGAAATGGCATCCCTGGATGCAAATCAAATAGATTTTGAGGACGCTAGCTCTGATGAAGATTGTGCAGTTAAGAATTTAACATTAAAAGAATTACAAGAAGGCCTATGCTTAGCGGAAAATCTCGAGTCATTTTTCTTGAAAACAGACCCTTCCACGGAAAGAAGTCGAAAATTCAAAAGGGAGCTGCAAAACTGTTTAACTCTATACCGCGAAATTTACAATGACCTAGTAAGAACTAGTCAGCAAAGTTCGATTACAGATTTTTTTAAGAGGGAAAACATACAAAAACTTTAAATAGAGAAAAAAGTTCTGAAAGTGAAGGCGATATCGTTCCACCCAAAAAACGTTCTCGGTTGATTGTACTGAGCAGGGATGACGAATAAATTCATTAAATTAGGGTTGCGTTAGATTAAAATATTTTTTTCTTACTTTGTGTTGGATATACATTTATTATTTAATAAAAATTAAGTTGTTTATGTCGAATTAAAAAAAATATTTGTTTTTAATAAGTTTTTGGAACGTAACCCCCCTTTTTGTACTAGTTCTGGGTCTCATACAACTTTAATGTTTCTTTTTGATGTTTCTTTTAAAAATATAAATGTATTTCTAAAAATAGCCTATTTCCAAAGATCATTCATTTCATAAATTATAGTTTTTATATTTTGCGTGGAGAAATTTAGGGCTTAACAAAAGATTTTTTTTCATATTTAAGTTCAGGCGCTATAAATAGTTTCTGCATTCATGAGAACAGGGAAACATTAAACTGAAATGAGATTTTTCTATAAGCTGGATATCTATATTCCACTTTCCAACTTCTATTTTAAATATATCATCATAAGTGCATAATCTTAAAGAAGATAATATTTTTACGAAACATTGTTGAACGAAAAATCTACGAATTGAATTTTCAAATCAATGAAACAAGTGAATATGCTGGAGAAATATGAGCGGTGAAGAATTTAATAAAACAAAGTTCGAAGAGCATAAATCAATTTATACTGGTTAATCTGTATACCAAATAAAAATAAATACGTTTTTGATAGTAAATAGTTTAAATTTATTTGTTGCTATCTATGTATCAAAGTTAAATTCTTATTTATTTTATTGATTTCATTTTTACATACTTTTAAAATACATAATGTCATTAATGTATTTTAAAAGACAATCTTTGCTTTTTTAAAAAAAATTAGTTACATTTTATCATCATTAAATAATACTGAAGATAGAGATGAATTATTTAAATAAAATTAGTAAATTCTTTTGATGTTGTACTGACAAGATATATGGAGTTTTCTAGTTTGGTTTTAAATTGCTTTGAAAATTTTTGTGAAATTTATAAACATGTTTGTGTGTGTGTAATAATCTTTACTAAAAATATGATAAAAATTGAAAATAAAAACGATAGTCTAACTGATGTTAAGTACATAGACTTTTCACTGGACCTGAAACACATTTTTGAACCAAAAGCTTTTAAGTCTGAAATTTTTGAAAGTACACCTTTTCATTAAGTAACATAAATAAAATTGCTTAGGGTGAATCTAAAGATTGTTATTTTATCTGTATACGAAGCATTGTTGTTTATGTAAAATCAAGTATTACATATTAGAGCAGAAGTTATGATTGCAGCCCTCCTCAACAGAGCTTTAATGAACATAGAAATCAATGCTTATAGTGTAAGAAAGTGTTGAAAACAGGTATTCGAAATACAAATAATAAAGATTATCAATCTTCTTCCCAACCTAAAAATAGGGAAGTTATCTCAAAACAACACTGAAATATTCAAAATATTCTTTAATCGATTATGATATTATCATATGCTTCTTCAGCTCAGTATTAAAAATTATTATACAAATATTAAGTTAAATCAAATATTAAATTTTTTTAAGACAAATGTTTATTTCCAACAACTAAACACATTAAGAACTATCTTGGATGATGGCAACAGTCTTTGATTCTTGATTTTGATATAAAGAATTTGAACTTAACGTTCTACTTAAATTCGAAATTTTTAGATATAAATTTAATTTTTCAATTACTATGTTAGTAGTGAGAAGCTTTTATGGAAAACATACATTTTTGAAAAAAAAATAATATGTGCCTTTTGTTATTGTTCTATGACTACATAACTTCGTTAGGGAGGACTGTTTTAATTGACCTAAAGAAAACTACACTTAGGTTTTATAGTTTTTAATTACTCTATAATCATGTGTGATAATCAAATGTGGACACTAATAAATATTGCGATGAATTCTGAGACAATTTTATTGATCTGAACTGGGAAATTACTGGCATCTTCATGCTTTAAATATTTTATTAAATAGCAATTCTTGAAAAACTTGAAGAAACTTTCTTGTCTCAACGGAAAAATCGAAATTGTCAGAGATACTTTAAATAAAATAATCACTTGAGTTGAGTGTTTGCCTTAACTAAAACAATAATTTAATTTAAGATTAATAAAGAGCTTTTGGTTAATTTACATAAGCCATTTAGTTAAAATTTTCTTTTTTTAAGCAATTTGTTTTTTCTTAGTGTACAATGTATTTTTCAAATTGAAGTAGTATTTTGAAAAATTAAAATAAATAGTTATAAATCCTAATATTATTTAAATATTATTTATAGATTATCGTTAATAATATTTATAAACTGAAATTGTTGAATAAAGCGTTTTGATGCTTAAAGAACCATTGCGAATAATTTTACTTCGTAAACCATGTTTCTTCAATTATATTTTTATCCAGTCTATCATTTGCTACATCAAGGCATTAATGCATTATCTCTTTTATTTTTTATTACATTACATGTATATATATATTCAGACTTGTATGCTTGATTCTTGAGATCCGCCGTAAGTCTTCGTCGATAATAGGACAAATAGCACAATGACAGATGTACAACCACAGAAGATAAACGAAGAAAACACCCAGGGCCACGATGGGAATCGAACCCACAATCCTACGCTCTCAAGTGATTAGCGGAGATTATCTCTTTTAGAATTGACAGTTAATGATTGTCAAATCATAAATGTATTTAGATACAGAACCACTATACAGCTTCTGAATATGCTTTTACCTTTTATTCATATTTTATAGTAAAAGTAACTTAAAAGAATAAACGAGAGAAACTGAGCAAAACGAAATTTAAACTAATACAAATGTAAACAAGTCTGTTTAGTTCAAGACAAAATATAGTCTAAATGTGAAGGTATGTGTGTGTGTTGCAGTACAAAATAATTATACAAGCCAGCACTAAATTTTGGAATTCTATAGATTACTTTGAGAACAACTTTAATGAATAACTGATTATATTTGTTATTTGATGTTATGATATAAAAATGTTAAATGATGCACTGTTTTTTCTTGCCATTAGAAAGAATTTGTGTTCATGTTACGAGCAATCGTGTGTATATATATATATATATATATATATATATATATATATATATATATATATATATATATATATATATATATATATATATATATATATATATATATATATATATTAGGTAATAAATCTATGTTCGAGTAAATCTTTGTGAAAAATAACTCTCTGTTACCAAAACGATTGTAAAAAATTCTGTTTATTATTATAATACTGATTTTTGGTCCGCTTACTAGCAAACGTCTGATTGTGGATGCTTTCTATACAGTATAGTACAGTTTTACTGAGCTCCAGTGGCTCAGTAGCTTCACGCCGCTTCCCGTAAGCTCAGCAAAGTGAAGCATCAATTCCCACGGACAGTGGTTGGGAGGGTGACCACGTTGTATAGTCACCTTCACTGGGTTGCTGGAGCTCCGTGGGTTGGGAACGTGTCCACGTTAATATGTGACATCAAAAGTCCTTCCGCTGGTGTGGCGTGGATGTGGAGAGGAGCGAGCCAGCTCAGGTGTGGCCTCGTCATCTGACCGTGGTTTAAAATTACGAGGCACCTTAAAAGGGCAAAGTCGTACTTTCACCTTCGTGGTGCTCTGACCCAAATGAAAGACGTTCTCTATTGACTTAATTCGCACTGCCAAAGCCATAGCGAGCTTGGCTTGTCCCGTAAGCAACAACAGTTTTACTATACAGCACTTTTAAGCAAGAAATCATATTTTCGAATTACGCGGACTTTAGTGTGAAAATAATTGACTTAATAATACAAAAATATCTCTGTGTGAATAATGGGATATTTTTTCAGACTATAAATAAATCTGGTACTTGTTATTCTTACAGAAGCTACTGGTATCCAAATGCTTGTTTGGAAAATTGAAGTCTTGCCACAAATTTCAACTCTCGAATATTTACATCAATGGGTTGTGGACTTTTATATTTAAAAACTAGCTTTATAATACAAAACGCAGAATATGAGAATATAAGATATGATTGGGAGAAAAATTACCAAGCATCAATTTATATCGAATTTTATACGATCAAAACGGCCTAGTATTTTCTAGTTAAAGGACCATCGCATACTTATTTTTATCAGTTCAATTGTAACGAAAGCGCTTACTTGAATGTTTTTATCAAATTATTATTAGAAAAGTCATATTAGAAATTCAGCTCAAGGAAATATCATGTTTTCCTGTTAGGTGTAATGATGTCATTAATGTCTATATAATATAAAGATAATTATGAAAAATATATTATGATTGTGAATTATTCTGATGTTTACCAACCTATATCCGTTATTTTCATTTTATTATTGCTATGATGGTCTCTAATTATGCAATATATTTGAGTTCAGTAAAAATCAAGTTTCTATGTAAAGTCATCAAAATATAGGAATACTGCATTGGTGTTACTGTATATACATACGGAGGAAGACAGAGTTTAATCTTCTTTCCCTTATTGTTTGCTTTCAATCAGTAAAATTGAAAATACTATATTTTCTTTTCTACATATTTTCTTATAGTTACAGATACCTCTTAGCTATCCCAGTAATTAAATGAAACATTGTGATTGTAACAATATCTCTCTATTTGAAATTACCTCTGTAAAAGATCCTAAATTTATTTATGTTTAAATAACTCATTGTTAATAAAATCACAAGAAAAATTGTAGTAATATATCATATCTTTTAGCTCAAAAAAGAAACTTTGATTACATTATGAATCTAAAATTTTTTTATTTGATTTAGATACTTTTTTTAAAAAATAAAAAATATAGTGCTGAATATTTTAAAACGATGCTTCTGCATAAAGGAATCCTGAAAAAAGATAACTAATTTTAAGTCCCAAATTCCAAATAAACTTTAAACAAATAAAAACAACACATTTTAATGATAAGAAAAACTAGAATAATGAAAAAGCATATGTAAATATAATACTTCTAAATGAATCTTGGTATATATAGGAATCAGTTTTATTATTTTAAATAAAATATTGTTTTAGTGTAGAAATTATTTTTTAATTCATTATTATAAGAAGTGCTTCTAATTTAATTTTAAACTATAGGCTTGATTAAAACAAGTTGTCATGTACACCTAATTTTATAAACTACTGCATAAAATGTCTAATCTTACACCAATACCTTTGAAAATCTTCTTAATTTCATGTATAACATAATCTTTCCTAATATCTAACATTTTAGCATTTTCATGTATAAAAATTCTTTAAGATAAATGAATGTTTCCCTGATTTGTATCTTTATACATTACAAGATAAGCTTCAAAAATGAATTATATACCTCAGCAAGACTAGAAAAATCGATTTCTTTACGAAATCTTTTGAATCGGAAAGAATTGTTTCGTAGTCTTTTACCGAATTCATTCGCACTCCATGTATTATGATTGAAGAGAGGAAGTTATAAATACGCCATTTAACTCTAAAACATAAAGATTACATAATATGATTTTCTTGCATTTCGTTAGAAAGTTAAGCGATTGAATTTGTACTACAGATTGTGTTAACAATAGTTCCTAATTTTAAAGAGCAAAATAAAGTTTTATATTATTGATCACGGTAATCAAAATATCATTTTATGTAATAATTCAATTTATAGATTGATTACTAACTTTAATTAAGTTTTAATTCAAATGTAATTAGCTGTGACATTCTGAAGAAATGTCTTATGTAAGGGATTTTTAAATGAATAACTCTGACTTTTAGCTTTCTTAGTTTAAGGAAATGGTCTGTACTTTGTTATTACACAAGTATTAAGCTCCATATATTTAACTTCAATGTATTTTAGTCATAAGATAAATAAATGTTACCACATATGTTTTAAAAATATACTTTTTTGAATCTAGTATGTTAGAAGTTATCAAATTTTTTGTTTTCTATTATTATTAATTATTGCAGTGAAGATGACAGCTTAAGAGCATAAAATGAAGTAAGTGAAATAGAATACGATTCATCATGAAATAGATTTTAATTCCATCGTTTATCTATTTCAAGGTAATTTCTTTAAAAATTTTCTTAAAACTAACTTTAAAAATAAATTTGACTTTTCAATGCATAAATCGTAACATAGATTTTAATTGTTTTTTGTGTCTCACTTTTAATATGATTAATTTGTTCTAAACTTTTTACACGATACTGAAAATGATTTTGATACATTTTAATTGCTTACAAATGTTTTGGAATATATTATAATTGTTTAAAATAACATAAATGAAAACACGCAACAGTAAAACTCTAGCATTTCTTTTTCAACTTTTAAATCAACTATTTTTTAAGTAAGAAAATTACTATTTTAAAATTAAACAAAAATTACATTTATTTAAACAAAAGTTACCTTAAAATTTAATTAATCATTTTCTTTTATTTATCTGTAAACAATGTAAGCATAGCATTGAATGTGAATCCTAAATTCTTAATGTATATACAAATTTTTTAAAATAAAACTCAAATTATATTATTAGAAATGGATATATAAATATATTATAATATTTTATAATAAAGTGTGAACACTTTATATTAGCTTGATGATTATAATGATATAGTTTTTATTTCCTTAAATTAACGAATAAATATTTAAAGATTTTGAGTTCAATACGTACTTTTACAAGAGACCTTTTAATTTTATAAATAAGAATTTTGAAGTTAATCCTAAACTTAACTCTTTGAAGAATGATGTTTGAACTCTTTGAAAGTCTTTGAAGACGCAGCTTTGATAAAAGGAGAGAGACTAAAAACAATTAATTCTTTATTTAAACATTAGGTTTATCCGCAATTAAGTGTTGTTATGCAAATATTGTTACAATTGCAATACCTAACACTCGGATGAATGCTAAGAAAAATCGCTACTAACTGAAAATTCAAACTTCAGTCGTTAGAATATATACGTAACGCAGTTACAGTTATTGTTCTCTATTTGCACATTGCCAATTAAGCGCACACCACAATTTGTTATAAAAACTAAAATATCATAAATCTGAAATATATATCTATACCTCAAGTTTTATATGTAATTACAATTTATAAGTAAACAAAATGCCTTATTTGTGAAACTCTAAGTCAAAAATTTTGTATATTACGAACAAATAAATTAAAAGAATTTATTATTGTTTATTAATAATGATTTAAGACGTATATAAAGGAATGCATTTTGAGTTCAATTCAAGATTTATCGGGACAACTTAATTACAGTACTTCATAATGTTTTAAAATATATTTACCATTTTTAGATAAAAAAATGAAAATCGAACTTGATACGAAGAATATAAGAAACATCATTAACTTTGCTTAACATATTTTATTATTATATCATAACATTATTTTTAAAAATGCAACATTTTTGTAAGAGATACGTATATAATTCTATAGCATATAAACTAGAAATCCAAATCCATCGCATTACCTCAAATCATAGGCCTGAAACTGAAAACATTCAAAGAGATAATACAAAAATATTAATATAGTTATAAAATCCACTTAAATGAAATCATGTGATAGAAAATGACATAATAAAAAAAGATATTAATATATATCAGCGAAAATGCGTCGAAAAAATATTAAAATGATTTAATTTTTATAAAAATGTTTTCCTGATTTTTAATAAAATAGTTCGATATCTATTTAGCAAATGAGGTAATTTGAGGTATTTGGAATTTATATGGAAAATTTTTTGAGGAAATTTTTCTTGCAATCACTGATTGAATCCATATTGAGAGAATATTTTCTTTATATTCTTTATAACTTGTTTCTAACTAAAATAACAGAAAAAACTATTAACTATTAACATGAATATTAAATACAGCAGAAAGAGTTTATTAAGTAATGATTTCCCGAGAGAGAAATTATTTTAAGAGAAAATTTACATTTAAATCATGATTTTGAAATGCTTAACTAATGTTCTTTAGACTCTGGTGTTTCCTTATGGCAAATAAATAAAACTTCGCTTTTCTTTGCGTTTAAATAACCGAAATTCAGAAAGCCTTTAGCAAGAGGTTAAATATTTTTCCTCTTGGTAAAGCAATAGATTGATAAATATATTCATCTGAAATGTTATTTACTGATCAATAATCTTTAAAACTTTACTGTGAATTTAGAAACTGATTTTCTAAACATATATATATATATATATATATATATATATATATATATATATATATATATATATATATATATATATATATATATATATATATATATATATATATATATATATATATATATATATATATATATATATACCATTCAATAAAAATTACAAAAAATCTGATTTAAATATTGTTTAGCTTTAATTTTTAGTCAATGAATGGCTATTCAAAGTATTCAGTCTGATCTTGTTTTATTAATGAAGAAAAATTAACATCATTGATGAATCATAAAATTCCATTATTTATCTAATGTATATACATTGATACAAACTTTAAAATATTTCATTAAAATATACCTAAATGTTGATATTCAATTCATGCTATGGAAATTCAATGGATGCCTCAACTAATCAAATGAATAATTATGAGGTTTTGGAACATGAATGAATAAACAAAATCGAAACGGTTACATTTTGTTTTCAAATTTACTGTTGTACGATTTTCAATATAATTTTACTCTCAAGTAAAAATTTCAATGAGATTTTACTTAGAATATAAAGTTAATAAAATTTCTTAGAATTAAACAGCTGAGAAATTGTATTAAAATTATATTGTTTTGAAATTGTTTATAAAATTAATAATACTTAATTATGAAATGAAAATGAATAAAACCATATATAATATAAATCATTGCTTTACATCTGGACAATCAGAACATTTTAGCTTTATGATATTGCTGTTACGAATTTTCTAAAATATCGGAATACTATTTTCCAAAATTATGAAAAATTTTTACTATATTATGAAAATTATTACTTTCTTTTACTTCTAAGAAAAAACACCTTTTAAACCTTTATAGAAATAACAAAACTTTGAGATTTTACGTCAATATACAGTCAACAAATTGTTTTAATAAGTAATAGAATAGGACACAAAAAAGGATGAAAAAAAACGAATATAATTGAAAAGCAATGATTGAGAAATGATTGATTTGACAATTGGAAAACAATGATTAAATAGGTATAGAAATATTTGTAAAATATGAACATTTAAATGAATTGAATCTGGCCGAAATAAAACTCAATGTGATTATAAAAAATCTTATAATTTTTCTGATACATTTTATTATGATATAAATATATTTACATACATTTTTCTGATGTCATTGAGATAATTGGATTTGAATTTAAGAAGAAATTATGTGAAAAAATTTATCATCACTTTTTATACTTAAGAAATTTTGAATACTATCCTTTAATCGACCGAAAATGAATGAATTGTCCTCCAAATCAACTCTAATAAAAATATAATCATTCCTGCGCATCAGTTTATCAAAGACATATCTATCCCAAAAAGACAATTATAACGAAAAAAATATTAATTTGTTATTATAAATATTACTATTTATTTTTAAAAAATAGTGTTACATACAAAACTAACTTGAAGGAATACCATTACTTTTGAAATTTATTTAATCAATGAATAATATTGCTCTATGAAGTAGAAAACATTATTCACTCTTATATTAACATTTATGATCAAGAAAACAAACTAGTGTTGGTATAAAACTGCCTTTAAGACTCTTGAGTAAAAATATTCAAATTGGGTCATGTAAATTTGCACATTTTTACGTAAATTGAATGTAAATTTGTACATTACAGGAATATGTAGACTCCTGAGACTACAGGAAGTTAATCTAAAAGATTAACGTAGATTAATCTGAAAGTTTATACTGATGAGAAAATTTAATTAGCTCAAACTGCGCATAATATCCAATGAAATTAAATTGTAGCTTTATTTTGAAATACGAAGTACTTTAATTTAAAACAATTATTATATAGTTTTAAGATATCACTCATTGCCATCAATTCAAAACAATAGTAAAATTAAATTATTCATCAAGTTTAAATGCAGGTTATTTTTTAAAAAAATATAGACAAGCTGAAAATACATGAAATTAAAGTATTGGAGTGCTCCTCACATATGTTGTATGTATGCATATTTCTCATCAATGTGCTCCTCACACATTAATGAGAAATATACATAATATCATTATATTTTTCTTTCCTCGAGTATACAATTCAACATAAGAGGTCTTAAAAATTGTATTATAGTGTTTGTAATTATATCCTTTAATCCATAAAATTAAAAACAATCATCCAAAAGGCTTTTGTGTGTGCTTATGAACAATCTTGAAATTTCAAATAATAAATTTCCAACACTTTCTATTCTTGAAATAGTATTGTTTCATTCAATATTTCATTTTCTGTATGTTATAGAGTGAGTCTTTATAGATAAATATTGTTGTAGCAAAAATATTTTATTAAAAATTTTCTTCCTTTGTATCTGTTTGTTATTGCAATATTGGATCTTAAATTTAATAGTAATATTGGAAAAGCTAAAAATCTAATATTTAGTTATTTATTTGGAATATACTAAATGAATTTGCTATGAATTCATTATTCAATAATATTATTAAATTAAAAAGTTCTTAAATTAATATTAATGATTGAGAATTATTTATATTGCATTAAAAATGGAAGCATTTAATTGTTTAATATAAATCTAAATATGAATTAATATGAGTTAATATATTATTTTAAGTCATAACATCCTACAATAATAAAAAAAATTAGTACAAAGTTGTTATTGGTTATCGAGAAGAATTTGTAATTTATTTTCAAAAGAAAATAGATAAATAAGGCTGAATATTAATCGTTGTCTGTAGTACAAATATATTTATAGTATGTTGTAAAACAAAATAACGAGCATTTAAATAAAATAAACATTTAACTGTTATTCTTAAAATCTTTAATTCATATATTTGTAGCCTTGCTTGGCAATTTTTTATAAAAAAATAATTTCTTAAAAATTAATAAAAGCAAGTATTTGTAAGAAGTTTTCTTATTGAGTCATTAAAATGTATTTGTATGATATAAATATTGAGCAATATTACTGTATAAGATAATTTCATGCAAACAACTCTCAATTTCTTGTTTTTGAAAGTGGTTTAATATGCCTTATATATTATGTGATCTTATAAATTTTTAATTTTAATAATTTTTTTCCTCAAATATTTCTTGAAAGTAACATAAGCGTTTTTCTTTTGTTTATGTGCAATACTTAATTTACGATGAAAACATTTCAAATTCTCTAAAATTTCTTTAATAATTTCTCGTAATATTTAATTTTATACTAAACTAAATAACATATTTTATTATAAAAAACATTAAAAAATTATACTTATTGAAATTTATATAATTTAAATGTTATGTATAGGAATATTTATGCAAATGTGTATGTGCTTTTTGGGAATTTCAATTGACATATTTATTTTAATTTTGCCTTCAAATGATCATTTCAGTATGAAAATCATAATTAGTTAAAAATTTTATAGAAGTGTGAAAATCTTTAATTGAACAAAATTTATATGAAAATCTGTTTTATAATTTTATTTTAAAATATTTACAATATTAGATTTTTTTCACTGTCAGGAGCAAAATGATATGCAATTATTTCATTTATTTGCCTCAAAAACATAGCGCTCTATGGAGATTGATTTTCAAAATAATAATAGAATACGTATCATATCATTAATTATTAAATATTATTTAATTATTTTTGTTTTTGAATATATACAATTTTTAATTGAATCAACTACATTTATTGTAATATTTCATTGTAAAATATTAGGTAAAATTTCCCTTTTTTTTGGAAATAGGGGTTGAAAAAAATTCATCCAAGTAGAGGTAAATTTTTTACCGTACGGTCACCCTTGGCGAAATTTTCAAAAAGTCTCCAAGGCCGTATGACGTCATACGTATGACGAGTGACTGTATGAAGAAAACCCGATCGGGAAATATCTGAAATAGTGACAAATATTTCCTACATTGTTGGTATCTATAAATATGCTCAACTAATTTTACAAAATTAACAAAAAACGCAAATTCATAGATTTCAAACATCAATGGTAAAATAATAAAGTTTATATGTTAAATTATCCATAAAATTCTTTTGACTAAATTTTATATTAATGAATTTAAATCGGTAAATATTCATAAGAAATTCATTTCATGAAGACCATTTAATTTATTATTAATTATGTAAATAATGAACAATAAAAATACCTTTCTCCAGCTCCTCTTTTGGCATCGAAGCCGTTACTGCCTGCTCCGGGTCAGATGTTTTTGGTGGGTAGACCCGTATAATGGAATTGATGAAAGCAAAGAAATTATTATACATTTTATTGTTTATTTTCCTTCACATATATTCTGCAAGATAATAGCTGAAAAAAAGCAACGCACAGCAGACAATCTGTTGAAATAAAATCTCGGTGACAATATTTTGTTTACCGCAAATTTTGTTTATTTTACTCTACTCAACAGAATTTTATTTGCGAAGAAAGGTTAGAAACGATACCTGAAAATTCTTAGATGATAGCATGAGACTTGTCTCACGAAGAAAGCAGAGCATCTCGCAAGAATCGCATCAGACCAAAATAAGGCGGTCCGAAACAGAATTAATTAAATAAGGCAGTCCACAAATTCGTAGATGATCGCATGAGACTTGACTCGCGAGACAAGTTGAGCATCTCGTGAGAATCACATCATACAAAATTAAGGCGGTCCGAATTTTCGCCAAATTTGGCTTAAAAAAAAAAACGCGGTAAGGGTGACCGTACAGTAAAACTGGTCCCAAATAGATAAGTGAGTCATTCTATTTTATATTTGAAGTGAAGTGCAAATTAATAACAATTATTAACAAGTAAGAAGGAAAATAAATAACAAATTAATATGGCTCTGCAATGTGCTTAAATATTATATAATGTTTCATGTTAAAAATATTTTTATTGTAATTTGAATGTATATCTCATTCAGAATCATTATAAATGTTGGTTGATTTTTAAGCCTTTATAATATCATGTATGTTCTTCAAGCAATCAGAATGCAACATAAAACACATTCAATAAGATTAAATTCCCATCATGAATCCTGACGGAAAATTCACAAATTCATCAGAGAATGAAAAAACATTTTCAGAACGTGAAGTTGAAGAGTATTCAAGATATGCTTAGTAGCGTTCCTCTTTGGTGAATTAAGCTTCAAACGGATTTGTATAAAATCAGAAGAATAATCCTAAGAGAATCAGCTTTGTACGGGGGGGTCATTCCATTTCACTGCCCTAATCGTCCAATTCTCTTGATAGATAAATGGATACAGATGATTTAAATGATTTCTACACCAGATGTGTATCACTGTCACGCGTGTAATCTCTTAATTTTGTATTCAAGCCTATCATATGTTCCAAAACACGTTTACAGCTGACACCTCAAACCATCGAAGAAGCTCTACTATCTTGAACTGCTCATTGTTGGATGTAGATTTTACAGGTTTTCAGGTAGTTTTCACTATACCTTCATCCTCCTGATGTAATTAAGGAATAAGCTCGTTATCCTAAACAATGTTTCCAATAGTCAAAAAATTAACGATTGTGTTAGTAAGCCTGGATTTGGTATATTGATGTTTACAGTGATACATAAGTGAACTGCGAAAATCAGTATCAATGATAGTTTGCTAATTACTAATGTGATAACCTTCGAAATTTTTCTCCCGAAGAAAGAAAACAATAGCTAGATTTCTAACTAGGTATATTTTTTTGATTTTGTATTGTTTTTCAATAAATGTTGGAATGATCCAAGATGACTAAAATGTTGATTAATTATTTGACAGCAGTTTAGTTGATTTCTTGAAAGAGACATTCAAGATGAGAAACAATAATGTGTCCACTAAATGATTCGTTAATAGGGTGCATTATTTTTTATGGACACATATATTTGGTACCTTGAAAGAAAAGAGACCTATTATTTACTTAAATGGAACATTGATTTTATTGACATTTATCAAACATCAGTGTTAGAAAATAAAAAGAATGTCACAATATTTTCGGTTTAGTGTTTGGGTTTTTTTAAGAAGTAAGTTGAAATTTAATCTTGTTAAACTTAGGATATAAATATTTACATCTAAGCGGATGACATATTTCATACATATGTGCAACGTTGAACTAATGATGAAAATTTTATTTATTAAATCAATAAAATTATTCTTATAGAAAATTAATCATTAAAAAAAAATAAAAAAAGAAAAGAAAAACAATTATAAGAAATTAAACAAACTTCTTAAGCTCATGTTTTACAAATCTGCTTTTGATTATTTCAGCACTATCAATTAAAAAAATTAATGTTGGCGTAAGCAAAGCAATAGTTTTATAATTCAAAAGAGAGATTGTTTAAAAATATTGCAATTATTAATTTAGAATTCTATTATATAAATTTTATAAATTTAAATCGTCCTTACCAGTTTAAACTAATTATAAAGTGGATGCTTTTTCATTTTGTTTTTTCTGCTGTTCTATTGTCTATATGCTAATGACGTGAACCAATGGAAAATGAATTCTCAAACCGATGTTTTGCTTCTTATATAAGAAATCGTGTCTTAAACAGAATCAGCTTCGGCATTACTCTCAGACATTCGATGGCGAATTTCTCCTTTTTTGCTTCCGATCTAAGAATGTGATTGGAAGGCAGGCAGCAAGTTCGTCGAAAGGTTGGATTTACAACGCCGTCTCAATACCATGTGATGTGGATGAAACTTTATTTGACGTCACGTGCATTTTAAACCAATGAGAATCGTAATAAAGTGGCGGACTCAACACCTCAACTGGAACGAAAGAAACAAACACTTTAATGTTAATAAAAAAGATAACACACAACTACGCACCTTACAACATCGATGAATTTTTTAAGTATTAATAATCAAGATCTTATAGAAATACCATTCGAAAAGGCTGATGTGAATTCCATTTTTTACGTTGTTAAAGATTTCTGAAAATAGGTGTTTTCAACCTCTCATTCTTCGAGTCTAAAGGTTGATTGATGCAGCTCTAGCTATCAATTTAATAGTAATTGAACTGAAATGCTACCTTGAGAATTTATAACGTAATGTTTCAGAACTTGCTTTTGGTTTTAGTTTAATTAACTAGTTGAAATCGAAAAAGATACATAGGCAAACGAGCACAATCAAATCAAAATTCTTCTGTTCTTTCATTATGCATTCTGAGAAAATATTATGACACAATATACAATAATCATGTAGAATACATCAATGAGTCAGTATACAATAATCGTATAGAACATATTAATGAGTCAATATACAATAATCAAATAGAAAATATTTACCTATGTATGTATGACAACGAACTACACATTAACTTCTCAAAATATCCCCACATCTTACTGAAGATATTTTTTTTAAAATATATATATTTAATTGAATCGGGAAATATACTGATGAGAAACATACGTCATTATTTTCATATGCTAATTTTCAATAATTGAATCAAATCTGAACTATTGTATAGCGCACATTACTATGATTTGTACTCTGAAGTTATTTCTTCATTGAGTAATATTTCTGATGTTTTATGTAATGATAACTATATTGAATTTATAACTATTCTTATGCTATTGTATTTGAACAAAATAAAAATGATTCTGAAAAACATTTCACAAATTAGTAAGATTAGAATAACTCCAAGAACGCTATGTGCTTATAAGAAAATATTAAACTTAAAAATAGTGTTTTTTTTTTAAATTCAAATAAACTAACTTAATTTTAAGTAAAATATCATTTTTATTTGACTAAAATTATAATACATATTTCATTCCAATCGAAATAGTACATGGCAATTAATTTTGGGTTTTACTAAACTTTTAACTTTATTAATGTACATTTATATATTAGAATGAAACTCATAAAATAAAATGATTGATAAACCTGTTAATATTATATACTCTCGGAAAAATCAAATACCCATACCTCATCTAGTAAATCAAATATTTCCCTTCTATCTATTAAATCACTTTTCTTTTTCTTTATCATTCAAACCATATTATAAAATAGTATTTTTACACTGAAATTATTTTTTTCATTTTTAATTTATGAGCCAAATAATTTATTACATCACCAGAAAAATATACTCGTGTTTTCAGGACTTGTTTAATTAGTATTTTAATATGTAATCTAAGTTTTAATTAAAGGAAAATAAGTTTTAATTAAAGAAGTTTGAATAAATAAATTAAAATAAGAGTTGTAATTTTGATTTCAATGTTCTTACATTTTATATAGTTATATGAACACATTTAAAAATGTTTTTTCGTTAAAGCTAGTTTTTTATTGTTAAAGAATATAGAACTTTCGTTTTGTCATTTAACTCTAGTTTCTTATAATGGAAAGAAAGTTCTCAAAAGAAAATATGTAATGAACAAGCTTTTCATACACAAATTTATTTTGATGCTTTAATTAAATTTTCAAGTGAGTGTGTGTAACTATGAAAAATTCTCATGTTAATTTACATCGTTTTTAACTTCATGCTTATACTCTTAAATATAGAATAAACTTATTTTATATACTTTTCTTTAAGTGTGATTACTTTCAAAACATATATTTCAAACTTTTTGATATAACTTAAATGCTTAAGACAATTTTCAACACATGTTAATAGTAGTAACATCAAAGTAAATTATACTTGTCTCATTAATAACATCTAAGTATTTTACTTCTTATAATAAAGATTTTATCTCAGAATATTTTTCTGCAATTATATGCGCCAATTTTAGTTTTGTTCTCATTTTAAGCGATACTTACGCAAAAGATATTCATATACCTTAAAATACTAAAGGATATTAAAAATATTCAGTAGCTTGTACAGAGTACTAAATAAGGTTTTCTCCTTTTATGTGAACATCTTAAACTTTCATTATTAAATTAATTTTAAAAAACTAAAATTTTTGGAAAAATGTTTTGATTTTTTTTCTACATTCTTTTCTATTCTATATCCTATTGTCATGTTAAATTTTTCTTTTCTGTCTTAAGCAATTAAAATATCACTTTTAATACTGTGTTTTCTGTGATAAGTTATCCATAAGTTGCATTTAACAAAATTTTAATAAATTTACGATTTCACCATCCAATTACTTTTAAGGATGGAAGAATCAATGCATAAATGTAAAAAAAATAGTATAATAATTTCTAAGAAGTAAAAACTTTAAGCAATTTCCATATCTTATGATAAGTTTAAGGTCATAATTTTTTTCCACTTTAAAGTTTTCTGCTTATATTTCTGCTTTTTGGAATTAAGTCAGCTTGCATGCCTAAGACTCTGTCGAAAACTGTTGATAAATGGCTTTACTACTTTCAACATATGTCTAGCTATGTGCTTTGAATTTTTCTACATTTAATGAATTTTGACTAATAATTTTTTTCCGCTGTATTTAAAAAGTATTCCCAGAAATTAATGACGTGAGAGACTTTAAAGTGGTTTATAATTATTTTTAGCTTATTAGACTCTCTCTCTCTCTCTGTATATATATATATATATATATATATATATATATATATATATATATATATATATATATATATATATATATATATATATATATATATGTGTGTGTGTGTGTGTGTGTGTGTGTGTGTGTGTGTATTTATATATTGTTGAAAATTCAAAAGGAAATTATTTGTTATCGAATTTTTTGAGATATGTAGGAGCAAAAGGAATATAAATGAATAGAATTAAAGAGACTATATGTTGGCCTGGTTTGTGTAAAAGACTTGAAAAATAGGAATAAATGAGTCAAGCTCCTGCGCGGTAGTTAGTCCTCCATCTTCAATAATATCACGTAAAATGTGTCATTGTTGTGATATCCATTTGCTAGTGTAGGGAGGATGGTGCAAAAGCAATTGTCAACGTAAGCATTTGACCATGGTTCAAAATTGCCAAGTAGTTGGAGATGTATTTCATATTTAGAAAAAAGTTTAAACAATTTTTAAATTTTAACTACATATAAACTATGAAACTGAGATGGATCTTCATTTCTAATATCTATTGGCTAAGAAAATCAAAATATTTGAAAATAAAGAATATAAAGATAATAAGAATAGAGAGAAAATGAAATTGAAACTTTTGAAACTTTTTATATCTCGAATCTTTATATCTTTGAAACTTTTTATGCATGCATCAAACTCCTAATCTAATTTCTAGGAAAATGGTTTTCTTTTTGGAAAATATCATAATTACAAGGTGAGTTGGATCATTTTTAAGTCTGAATTATTTTAAAGTTGCGTATGTCTTTATTTATTAATAAATATTCATTCTTTAGTTTAACTACCTTGTGTTTAAATTTAATTTTTTAAGTATGAATTATCTACAACATTTGGTTAAACTTATCCAAATGTTGTTTATATTATTTATTATTATTTTTATTTTAATTATTTATTAATTTTAATTAATTATTTAATTAAATATTTTAATTATTTATTTTATTATAATTATTTTAAATAATGATAAAATTTAAAATTTTATCAAGGAAGTATTTCAATTATGTAGGAAGTATTTCAATTATGTAGAAATTACAAAGTAAAGCGCAGAAACTGTGATGTAAAGTTGAATGAAATGCACCTCTCAATAAAAAAAAAATCCTCCTAACCATGTATTCAAATATGTTCTTTGGGATAGTCATTTTGAATTAAAAGATAAATTTTTTTATTATTGTTTCACTTATCTTTAAAAAATTTATTTAAAGGAGAATACAATGAAAATATATTTAACTATAATTATAGCTTTAGAAAATAGTGGAAAACAATGTAAAAAATGAAAACATATTTCTATTTATATAAGGCTGAGTCATTAGACAATGGACCAATACATTTCTCTGCTACTCAAGAAGTTTAAAATATGATTTCCAGTTTAGAAATTGGTTTTAAAAAAGTGAAAATATACTGTAAAACTTTCTCAGAAAGTCAATTCTCGTGTTCAAAAAGTAACTTAGTTTGACCAATCAAATATCATTACTCAAAATTTTTCTTAAGAACGCCTATAAATTGATTTTATAAAGTAAAAATGAAACTTTTTGGTATGTGGGAATATAATATAGATACTCTATAGAATAGATGAAAATTGCAATAAATTGGTTGAGATAACAAATTTCAAGGGGTTGAAATAATTTTCAGTAGATTTATGTTATTTTAGAAACAAATATCCTTAAATTTATGAAAATATTTCAGAATTTCTATACATTTTGTCATTTGTATCAGTTGACAGAAGCAGTTGCTGTATTTGACAAAATGAAAAATAAGGTTTTTGAGACATTGAACTGAGAAATTTTTTTCCACAAATTGTGTAACTTTATGTAAAAATTAAGCATATAATTTTCTTTGTCGTAAACATTTTAAAACTTTAAGTAAATTAAAGTGTATTTCTTCTTCTAAAGTAAAGAAGCATATAAACACTAAAATTTTATATTTTACACAATATGTTCAGTATAATTATGCAGTTGCTTGTGCTATTCTTGACCTGATATTTCGTTTATATTGTTACTGCTATACGAAAAGTTTTTCAATATTTTGAATAACAGTTAAATTCAGAGGAGTAAAAAAACAGCATCCCGAAAAATGGAAGCATTACTTTAAAGGACGTCATGGATTTCTTGATCAGTGAGATAAATTTTCAGTCGGACCAATATTTAATGAAATATTTTTTTCTTTTTTAAGAATAAATATTTTCTGTTACATATGTGTCTCATTTTATAAAAAAATCCTTCTTCACATATTAGCATTTTTTGTTTAATGTAATTGTTTCTACCTGGTATTTTTTAAGCCTGATGTTATTTAGAATCATCGCACCCCTAGATATAATAGATAATAGAACACTTAATTAAATATCGAGACAAAGACTGGCATAATAAGCAGGATTCTGTAAAAAGAAATTAATTCCATACTTCGTCTCATGAGGTATTCGTGGACTGTTATACACTGCCTGACAGGGAATTAGTATAAAGCTAGTTATCAAAGCAAAATTCAAATCTATTGTTTCAATGTGTAAAAGTAGTGACAGTTATTTGGACGATAAAAACATTTCAACCGTTAAATATTTATTTTCATATGAACTGAGCTAATTGAAATCAATAATCTCAATTGATTGTTCTTGGCTAAATCTAATAATTTTAATCAGTACATAATTTTTACAACTCTTCATGGGTTTAGAACACAAACTAAAATATAAAGGAAATGTAACGTTAATTTTTAAAGGAAATAGTTAAGAAGCTCACAAGGAAATAAAGTCTTTGACAATGTTCGCAGAAAGTAAAAACAAACTATCAGATTTTATGGCAGATTTTGCAATTGTGCGAATGTCCCAAAAATCCAACTTGTAATGATGACTCTTATGGTGGAGAAAAGACTTAGTATGGTAAATGACTGTCTTTTATTCTTTTGGTTCTTCCAAGCTGGGGTTTAAACATGGCGCTTTAGGTAAAAATATATAAGTATTTAAGTAATATGGTAATTTTAATCTGATTAGTTATTTTTAGCTTAAAACAATTCACATTATTGGCTTCTTAACATCACGAAGCAGTATAGGAAATTATATGGCATTTACTTACAGTCATTGTTTATGGCTTTTTTTCACAATCGCATTCATCACTAGATTGATTTTTGTGACAGTTACGACAGGGCATGTATCGTTAAATATCAGGAAATGCCTACTAATGTGGTCCTTCTGAAACTTCAAAAAACTGTCTTGATCAGAACGTTTGTGTAGACAGATGCAGCAGCACTCATAAAAATGTCAACTTTAAAATTATTAACAATTGCATGTTACTTTAATCCAACTGCATCTGACTTTTGGCTCAAGCGGTTATTTGGAATAAAATGCTTATGTTGGATAGAGAAAACTTGAATATCTTAAATGAGCAACACATCACAGCTTATGCTGAATATTTATTGTAGAATATTTTGTACATTGCAGCATGAGTATTCATAGAGAATGTAATAAAAAGATTGGAAAGCATATAGACTGTAAATGGCTCTCATGGGGTCAGATTTCTCGCCGAATCTGTTGCGAAATCAAGAAATCTGGTGAAAAATCTAGGGATTAGAGAGTAAAATTAACATTTCACTGAAATCTTACACTATTATTTTTATTTCAATTTAGTAACACTTTTTATATTCCACAGCGTTATAAATAGTATGAAATTGATTTTCGTTGCGAATATTTTTTTAATATAATCCATTCCTCTAAGTTATCCTTCGTGTCTGTACCAAACATATTGCCATTTTGGTGATTATATAATTGACTTTGAATAATGTCATCTCAGAAGAAATTATCTATTATAATAATTAAATTACATATGTTTTAAACATTATTAAGGATAGCTGCATATTGATAAATAAATTAATTAGAAAATATTCAAAGTGCTTATAGGGAAGTTGTATACAAACTTTTCATCTTTAAATAACATGTTTCGTGATTAATTTGTAAAACAAATTTTTCAGTTATAAAATAGTTTCTCTTGACATATAAAATAAATTTTTAAATGCTTTATATTATTATCAAAATACTTCATTTTATGTACAAAATATTTCATACGTGTGTCTCATAAAAATTTAATATTGAAATCACTTGAATAAATTAGATAAATAAGGTTGAGAAAATGAATTTGTTAAGTCATTGGAGAAAATGTATTTTGCTTCTGGAACCATGAATAACAATAAACAAAATCCTAATTATTAAGATTATGTAGACTGCATTTCCTGTTTTTCTTAAATACATATAAATCTAAATATTTTATACATGTTCTCAAAGGGGTGTTGTGAAGTCTCTTTCGAATTCTTACATGTAGTTTAAAATAGCTGAAATAGTTACTAAAGTTAAAACATAAGTTTATTTAACGAATAAGTATTAAATATAAGAAAATTTAGTTTGCATTAAAAATGAGACAAAACAAGGAAATTTCATAAAATACCTTATTTTCTCAGTGGGATATAAAATATACCTCATATTTTTAAATTAAAATGAGATAAAAATAAATTTGCTGTTTATGTTTTGGTAAAAATAGTTTAAACTTGTTAAACTATATTTAAGGTATAGTATACACAAAGAAATTAATTATATTAGTTCGTGTAGTTTAAACATTGTTTCAATAAATAAAGAAGCAAATAGAAGCGACTTGAGCAATTTGCTTGTTAAATGGTTTTTTGATATTTTTTAAATCTTCAAACCGGATTTTCAGCAACTCATTGCATTGATTTAATACATACATACATACATATATATATATATATATATATATATATATATATATATATATATATATATATATATATATATATATATATATATATATATATATATATATATATATATATATATATATATATATATATATATATATATATATATATATATATATATATATATATATATATATATATATATATATATGTGTATATATAAGATGCGGTCCAATGATTCGAAGTGTTATCAAATATATCATGCCTTTAAGATTTTTAATTTAATATTTTAAATTTTATTATTATTTTTCAATTTTTAAAGATTGAAAACGCGAAAAATTTAGCAAAAAATTTTCAGCTCTTAAAAAAAACAAAATATTTTTATTCAAACATAATATAAATTAAAAATTTTAGTTATGCATAGAATGCGTATTAAGTTTTATGTATGAAAACAGTTAATTTAGTTATACGAATATACGAAAAATATATTACGAAGTTTTCCACTTAACTTTTTCTTTACTTTGCAATACATAAGTAAATAAAAAGTTAAGTGTCAATACAATTAATCATGATTTCAAAAATATGAAATTTAAACTGAAAAGATGTTATTCCAATAAACTGATTAAATTCTTAAAGGTTCTGGGTTTTCTTACCATGCAACCGACAATTAAATGTCATGCTACTAAGTTACTTTATTTTTTAATTTTTCGGAGAATCTCTCACTTTGAATATTAATTTACATTAAAAAATATGTAGACGTAGAATGTTTAGAAAAATTGGTTGAATCCTTACATATTTTCATGCACAGAGCAAGTTTTGTTTCAGGTATTCTTTGATTTGTACGCGGATCATTTATTTTAAAATATGATGTAAAAATGTCAACACTTTTCTTATTTTTACAGTCAATGAATATCATTTTATCATGATAAAATGATTCATAAATTAAATAAAATATTAATGCTAAATTTTAAAAAAATGTAAATATGTGTTTTTATATTATTATTACTCACATATATAATATTTATTATTTAAACGTATTTTCTTGAGTAAGTAAAATTGAATTATATGAATATCTCTCAAATTTCCATTTACATTTAAGTATTTAATTTACATTTACATTTAAGTATGTAAAAAATAATTGTTACAAAATGAATCACTTTGAAGAAAATCTATTTGTGTTTCCATAATTTTTTATGATAGTATACATTTTAATTTTGAATACTATCTCAAAAGTACAATTTTTTATCCCAAATCCTTTATTTTTAAACTTTTAATGAAAACATTTTAATACTTTTTAGATAAATGGAAAATTGATTACCCCTTTATCAAAATAAAGATCAATAACTTTTAAGCTAGAAATTTACTATTAATCAATTATAGACATTTTAAGTATAAAATTGATGAAAGAGTTTTTCACACAATGAATACTATATTCAAACTACAGATTCAAATTAATGCAGGTTGTCACTGACTTTATAAGTGAAATGGCAAATATGTTATTTTTAAAATCATAAAAACTACATAGTTTTATATTGTATTTAATGTATGTGATTCACCACAGTTAAGTGTCTAAAATAGGGTTATTTTTTAAATTTATTTGGGAAAAATGAAACATAGTAGGAATTAATTTAAGATATCATAAAAATGTTTGTCAAGGGAAATTGTATTTTAAGTTACATTTAAGTTTATGCATTCTAAATAATGAGAGATGTTAACCTGACAAAATGTAATCTAAGGAAAACAAAATAGTGTCTTCGTGATACATAAATATGTCACTATAAAATTAATACATATCCAATTTTCATTTATTTTAATGTTTTCGTATTTTTATAGCTGATTTATTATTTATTTAAGAAAGTGGATACTTAATTTACTTAAACATTTCCATAATGATCTTATAGCGCAGCTCATAAAAAATGAGCCGTTTACTTATTTGTGGCTTTCAACTCTACAAACCTATATGCATTGATTGCGAGTTATGAATTCGTTTATATATTAAACAAAGTTTTGATTTTCCAGTTAAAGCAACCAGTGATAAGTAATTGTGCTTAATCAGTACTTTATGCTAGACATTTATATTTTTTCAGGTTTGTAAATTTTCTGTTTATCTCTACTTAGTAAATGAGATATTCAGTTGGAAAAGTGAATTGTAAGAAGAAGAATGCATTATACAAAAGAAAAAAGTTACATTGAAAATGCTAAGTTGAATCTGAGCAAATTACTTTCAAATTGTTAAAATTGTTGTACATAATTTATGATAAAGCTAGAAAAAATGTTCCTTAGTCTCAAAATTATTCAACAATGTTACCAAAGTACAATCCATTAAAAAAAACTCAACTTTTACAGGTAAGTAACGTTTATTGAAATAAAATATGTGCTGATCCTATTTTAAATGCAAGGGATGTTTTCTTAAGCTGTAAAACAATTTAGTTAGGAAAAATATTTGTCGTTTTTTTAGAACAAATAACTTGGGGAGGACAAATATATGTGGGGAGGACATTTTTGAGATTTCTCTTTTGATATCCATAGTTTCTTTAATCACAAATGTTTATGCAGGCATTTTAATATCATATAAAATGATCAATTGCGGCTAATTTCGTATCATAAGAAAAATTATGGTAGATAAATAATATTTAAACTCAGGTATAAAATTTGTAAAATGGGAAATATATTTTACTTTATATCATTAAATAAGCATTATATATCTATTAAACATATTATTTGTGTTAAGGAAAAGATATTCTTTTTCAAATAGTTAAATTAACATTTTTTATTGCTTAAAATTAGTTGATTAATTATTAGTTAAGTTAACTTAAGTTAATTATTGTTGCTCCCACATAGAATATTTTTGCATTTTTAATTTGTTATGTCTGTACATGTATCTATGTTTTGTATTTCTTCCCAATTCATTCTTGCGCAAATAATGCTGAAACTTTTCTTTAAAAAATAGCTTTCTTGTCTAATACATAGAAAAAAAGAACTAAAACAAGTTATTTGTATGTGTAACAAAATTCATCTTAATTAAATGATTTTAAAAGTAACCACAAGTCACGAAAAAAAAGGAAAATAACTAACGTTAATGCATCAGTACGAAAAAGTAGATTATATTAAGCAATATTTATTTTTCATAATTTTTAACTAGTTAATCTTTGAACAAAATATAAGAAATTAATATAAATAAGACAAAGAATTAAGCAAGAGACTTATTATATAAGTGTTCTTTTTTTTTAGATTATCGCTCACAACGGTGTTAAATAATAAAATTTTCTTCTATGCCCTTTTTCAAAAACTACAATAAGTTAAAATGAATTCAGATTTTAAATTGAATTCAAATCAATATATCAGGCATTTTTTTGAATGCTCAAAGAAACAACAGAAGTATTTCTCCCTCTGCCAAAAATATTTAATGTTAGAATATTTTTAAACAATAATATGAAACATACATTTTAGCGTTAAAAAGTTTAAGTCAATATTATTAAATTAAGTTATATAATTTTCAAGAACTAATTTACTGATTCTCAAGTCTTGCCAAAAATACATTTATTTCAGACATAATTTTCAAACGATAGTATGAAATACATTTTTAATGAAAGTTAATTTTTTGATTAATTAATATATATATATATATATATATATATATATATATATATATATATATATATATATATATATATATATATATATATATATATATATATATATATATATATATATATATATATATATATATATATACTATATATACTTATATTATATTTATATATATATACATATATACACATAAAATCCATATTTTTCATAACTATTATATTTTCTAAACCATATATTTCCAGTGTTGTCGTATGGCATTTGGAAGCAGTAGATTTTAGACCGCAATGCAAAAGACAAAATTGGCACTTTTATGTTTAGTCTATTTTCTATAAAGTTTCATACATATGTTTTCGTAATTAATTGAATAAAAATATTATTCTTTACTAAATCAAAATTGCATTTAAGAATTTACATGATACCTCGAATAAACTAGTTTTAAAACTGTTATAAATCATCATAGATTAAATAATTGGAAGGTGTAAAATTTCTAAAAATTTTAAATATATTGTGTAAGAAAACAAACAAACATATAACAAATTCTAAAATATTTTCATTCTCGAAGATTTATGCTAATAATTTTATAATTATTTAACAAATTTTATAATTATTTAATAAGAATTTTATAATTATTTAACAATGAATTTTGTTGGTATGTGTTATTTAACTCTGCAAACATTTATAAGCCTAATAGGTAGCCAATTGGCTTAAAATCATTACAAAGTATTGTAATGACAAACGCATAAATTTTTCTCACTCTAGGATTGATATATTCCAAGTATTCTCTCCAAAAGACGTGGATAAAGAAGACGGAACTTCAATACCCAGCTTCCATTGTTCAAGAGTGGCTGGGATAGAATCCAGAATTTTTTGATTCAAAGTATGTTATCCTCCCAAAACATATTGTGATTCACGGCACTTTGATTTTGACAATGAACAAATTGAAGATATTTTATTGTTGTAAGCTTTTCATTACCCACCAAGTAAATTGTCTTCCACGAGAATAATTTTTCATTAAAAGAAGAAATTTCAGAGACACAAGCCTGGAGTGCTCCTGAACACCCACTTTGCAAATTTGCAGCAGAGACTCAGACTCTGTCTGTCGTTAGGGCGCAGATGTCGCTTAATCCTAGATGACATTTAGAGTTTGGTGATTTTTGGGCGGAATATCTTATGTATCTGGTAATCTTGTTTTTATTACATTTCAACTTTTTTATAGCAACAGAAAATGATCGAGCATTTTAACATTCATTTCATTAAATGACTTTCGGGAAGTGTTTCTAAATCTAGAACTGTTGGAAATCGAGTTTAGAACACATAGGAAGCAATAGAATCCGCAAATTATCTCTCTTGAGAAGACGGCTTTATTACTGGAACATTGTTATCAGTAAATCTCCCTTTTGTCAAGTGAACAGTTTGGAAATTGTGTTCCCAAAGTAGAAAAAGTTATAATTTAACATTTGTGCCAAGTGACTGTGGAGTTACAGACGTAACGTAAACTCTGTTTTGAATTTCTTTATAACGCACAGGAGTTCTGAGAAACTCATTTTTAAATATCACTACTGTTTTTCAAAGTGCTTTCATATATATATATATATATATATATATATATATATATATATATATATATATATATATATATATATATATATATATATATATATATATATATATATATATATATATATATATATATTTATATATATATATATATATTTATATATATATATATATATATATATATATATATATATATATATATATATATATATATATATATATATATTTATATATATATATATATATCTATTTATATATATATATATATATTTATTTATATATATATATATATATCTATTTATATATATATATATATCTATATATATATATATTTATATGTATATATATATATATATATATATATATATATATACATATATATATATATATATATATATATATATATATATATATATATATATATATATATATATATATATATATATATATATATATATATATATATATATATATATATATATATATAAACAAACAATCTTAAAATTTTGTTTCTGAAAAATAACAAGTTTGAAATTCTCAATAATAAAATAATGAAAATATTTATAAAGTCAAAATTTCCAAAAAAATCTGGAACTGCATATGCATATGCGCTTTTAATATTTACGAACACATGTTTCAGCATATAAGCATTAAAGCTCTTAAAGGAAGGTAATTTGAAAGTATTTCAAAAAAAAAACTATTCGCATTTATTTTTTTCATTATTATATTTTTCATGCTGTTATGGCGATAAAATTATGATTAATGGAATCTAAAAGATTAATTGGAGCGTACGTTGATCGACACAATCTAAAGAAAGAAAACATTGAGTGTCGCGTATACAAAAAATATTCACTTTCTTTCTTTCTACAAGAGCTGTTGAATGCTAGTAAGTGAGGTTTTTTTAATTTTATATAAATTTAATGAACGAGAACTTTTATAAAGTAATAGTATTTGTTCCATATATCATATTACTGAATGAGGTGCTAAAATATAATATTTATCAAAGCGTTAAAAATATGTTATATTTTTTAACAAATGAGTGATTTAATTGATAGAAAAGAGTACGAATATATATATTGTCTTTTGTGTTTTCTGTTAATTAAACATTTATTAAGTGAAAAAGGAACGTATTCTTCTTAAAATTTAATTTCTTATGAACACTTAAAGTGTCATATTAATCACCTACCATGTCAAATTATTATATCCTTCATGACAACATTAAAAACCTTTTCAAATGTTAACATGTATTTAAAATTTTTCATTGAAACTTATCAATGAGTGACGTTTTAATGGTTCAATTAAATAAAATATTTGAAAACTAATCCTTAAACTACTTAAAATGCTTTAAAAATGCTTCTTTTGCTTTAGTATAGAGAACGCTCTTTACAACATTATAACAGGGACTTTTTAAATTAATTTGGATAACTTGTGATTCACGTGTTTTAATTTTACGCAAATATGAACATTCTTTTCGCTTATCTTAAATCTTAAATCCAGAAACATTGATTATGCTTTATTAAGAGTATTTTTCTTCCCATTTCATTAAAATTGTCAAAACATCAGTAGCGTCGTTATTTAACCGTCATTTTACTATTTTGGCAAATTTTTATTTTCTTCCATTGTTACAAAAACTTTGAGGAAAAAATTTAACCTTTTCTTTTCCATATAAATAGAACATCTTCCTTTTCATTTTCACAAATGTAACTTTAAACACGAATCAAGACTGCATCTTTAAATTACAAACGAGTAGAATAGCTACGTACACTGCTTCCAGACATTAAGAAAACTAATTGCCCTTTTTTAAAAGCTTAAAAAAATTAAAAATTCCTAATTTTTAATGCCTTTAAGAATTATTGTTTTTAGTAATTCATTCAAAAATTATTATTTTCTTGACGATAAAACACTAGAATAAATAAAAGTTATTCTGCTGTTCATTGTAAGAAAATCTTATGGAAATTTAGGTACATTATTTAAAAATGGTATCTAATGAAATGATAATTTTGTAAAATTTTCTGCAATAATTATTACGCTTGATATCTCAGAAGCATAACATGAAAGTGCATGCTTGTTAATAAACTATTTATTTTCCTTTAACACTTAAATAATATTAATTCTTCTGAATGCTGAATTCGTAGAAACATTTTTGTGATGTCATTCTTCTAAAAAAGAAAATACATAAGAAAAGTAGATGTATAAACAACTAGTATATGTGAAAAGCAGTTATTTATGACAATTCCCATATCGTTGAATAAGATAAACTTGTTAAGTATTTTTTTGTTTCAGATTAAGTTTCCAATTGGTTTGCTAAAGCGAATTACACTTCTTCAAAATTAAATGAATAACTCAAGTCAAAACAAGAGTTAATTGAAAAATGTAACCATAATGTAAATATAGAGTATACAATCCTTTGATTTAAAATTTCAAAGTAACACGCATAAGCTAAATCTGAGAGGTTTCCTGTTACAGTTGACAGCAAAACGATCTCCCGTGAGAGTTATACTCTCACTCTCCTATATATAATCTTACTATTATACATATACTCTTCTCAGTACAACTATTCATTCTTGTTTTCATTTTCACTTATTCTCATTTTCATTAGGTACGATCACTAAAGATATTGTCTATTGATGATTTCAATTGAGCACGTGAGCATTAACATGTTGTTGTTGTTTCTAATCCCAGATGATGTAGTTAAGCTGCACCATCTCCATAAAACCAAAAATGTAAGGTCAAATTTAGACCTGGTTTCATGGTAAAGCGAAGGGTGCAGCTTCAATTGGTCCGAGGACCTGGGGCACCAATGGGACAAGACTAACGTAGCCCCGAATGGCTGCTTACTTTAGCTGGACACAACGGAATGGCCTTCATACCTAGGGTGACCCTTCTACTTCTTCTTCTGCATTGTCCTGACAGGCCAGGGTGGGCCTTTGCCTTCCTCAGAAGTGCATACCAGGACCCCCTATTTTTGGACAAGGTCATTCAGTTTGTCACTTTTAGTGTTTTTAGGTCGTTTTCAAGGCAGTCACGCCATCGGAGTTTCAGTCGTCCTCTTCTTCTGGTGCCAATGGGGCGAGCCAAGAAAACTTTTTTTGTCATCCGATTGTTGTTCATCCGGCTCAAATGTCCTGCCCATTTTAATCTCTGTATTGAGGTTAATTTAACAATATCTGGTTCTTTATATAGTTTATAGAGTTCAGAATTAGTTCTTCTTCGCCATGTATTCTCACATTTTATTCCACCAAATAAGGGTGACCTTACCAAGAGTAATAACACCTGATGTACATGACCCATGACACATTCCGTCCAAGAACATCCTCCCGCCGTGATGAGGCAGCAAGCGAGACTTTTAAAGGGCAATAACATTCTTTTGATAGTTTGTATAATATATGATTTCACAGTTAATTTGTGGGTATGATATATTATTTTTCATCTATTTTTCAGAAATTTTCTCCCAATATATCAGCCGTCGAGTATCTAATCTCAACACAAGATCTGAATTCAGAAAATACTCTTTCTGTTATTTTTTGTAATCAGATGTTATAAAGAAAAAATTGGTTTCTAAATGCGTAATTCAATATAATTTTAAATATTGTATTGACAATAATTGTAGTCTTAGATTTTTCAGTTCATCCATTCAGTTTTGACAAATGTATTGGTGGTGGAATATTACTTAGTCAACAATTTGACATAATTTTGAAAAGTTGAAAGATTTATGATCAAATGCATAAGACTATTTACAGACAAGCAATTACGATATGTCATGTTGCTAAGAAGAAGGGTTTCCTGCTTTCACAGTTGTCTTGCTTCTGAGCAATAGGAGGCCGAAGGTATAATTTTGGTACGTCTTTCCTGAAAACAAGAACTGAAGCTTTCTATTAAGATGGCAGCTTCTAAAAAATGCAATTTAATGTCGCTAGAAACCAAAATGAAAATTTTAAAAGAAGCAGATAAAAAATTCATGAAAAACGTACGATTGCAAGGTTGTTTAAAATACTTAAAAACTTATAACTTGTTATAAATAGCCTGACAGATCTTTCTATTTTAAACACGATACAGCTATTGAAATATAGAAGCCAAACAAAAGGGCTTAAGATTCTTCTGAGAGCAAATATATCTGGCAACGAAAAATATTTATTGTTAGCAGCTGGGAAATCGAAAAAGTTGAGATGTTTTAAAGGTATCGAAATTTTATTAGTAAAAAGCATCTTTCAAAAAATTTCAGAAATCATGGAAGAAATTTAGTATATTTGAGAAATTTAGTATATTAGTTGCAAAGGTAAGCATATGACAGTTAAATACAGAAAAATTGTGTTAATAAACAATAACTGTAAGGCGCATCCCAAAATGAAAGGTTTGAAGTCAATTATCGGGAAATATTTTTCACCCAACTTGAGATTGATTTTTCAGCCTCTAGATAATGGGTTCCCAAACTTTTTTTCTCATGAACCACTTTCAAAGTTTTACTATTTTCAGTAGACCCCCTGCTGCTGCATTACTACTGTATTCCCAAAACTCCTAAAAAATATCACCCTAAATTGGTAGTGTTAAGAAAAGAAAAAGGAGCACATTTTCTTGTGTCCTATTTATGAAAATAATACTTTTGGTTATACAAAATTATAAACATTTATTATTACAAACAATCAACAATTGACAAAAAATAACAATGAACTGTCCAATGTAAAGGAACAGTAAAAGATAGTCATACTTTTAATGAGACGGTGCACGGGCGGCACTTTGCAAGTCTCGACATGTGGTGTACACTTGTGCTATTTTCTATTTTTCTATTCAATTCTGTGTTTGAACTGAATCTCGAATATTTTTGAATACCTACCTAGTGAATGATGCTACCTGCCTTCATTGATAGGTAAATCCATGCCAAAATTTTTGTTATTTATTATGAAAACCAGAAACTTTTTCGTGGACCCCCACTTACAACTTGTGAACCCCTGTTTTCTTTTCACATTTACGTGGACCCTGTGTGGTCTCCTAAGGACCCCTCGGTGTCCACCTGGACCACTTTGGGAACCTATGCTCTAGATCATCGGATCATCATGAGCTTCAAACGTAATTACAGAAAACTATTTTAGCAAAGAATTATTTCTGATTGGATGAAAGTGAAGGTTGCGAAGTTGATATCTTTACAGCTTTGTTCCTTTGGAAAGCATAATAGAATGATGTGAGAAAAATAACGTTAAAAATTGCTTCTACCATGCTAATTTCTTAAAACAAGTAGAAATGAAATCTAACTAAAAGTAATTAATAAAATAATCAAATAGAAAAATTTTGATAAAAAAAGTTTAAAACATTTTGAAAATATAAAGTTTGGAGAAAACTAAATTTGTTTAGTGAATATACTATTGATAAATGTGTTATGACCTTATAATGCACTGAAAATCTGACAAAAAATGAAGTGATTTTCGTTTATTGTTAACAAGAAGAAACTGCATCAGCATTGGATGAAGATGGAGACATGATGCCAACATGATTCCTTGTAATATAAAAACTGTTTCAAGTGCAGTTGCAACTTTAAAATGTCTTTTTTAAAACAAGTGAAAAACGTTACTTTAGAACAATAATTAATAAAGATATAGAGATAAGAAAAATTCAGAACGTTATTTATCATTTTTAAATGAACTGGAAAACACTCTACGAGAGTCAATTATGCTGAAAGAAAAACAAGTATTCCAGATTTTTTATTTGGAAAATTAATTTTTCGTAAGTACACCTTTGTTGCACAATTTTGTGTAAGTACACCCTCTCTTATGCTTTATTAAAAATGTAGTTTACAAATAATTTGATTGACAAAAATTGATCTTTGACAGAAAGAATAATTTAGTATTTAATTGGAATCTCATTAAAAATAGCCTATTTTTTAAACTTATAAGCATTATTGCGTACATATTTCTAATTATGTCCAATACAGTGGCACTAGTTGCAAAGTCTTTTTTCCTCTGGATTACAAAGAGTCCTTAATTGAATGAATATAGAGATTTCAATCAATTTTAACGGATGCCGTGAAGAAATGTAATAAAATATTACGTGTTTAGAGATTCATTATTATAAACTAGAAAAATAGAAGTTGTTTGTTCCTTAAAACTGGACACATCGTTTTCTTGCGAATTGACATTAAATGACTATAAAAATTAAATAATGTAGTCTTCATAAGCATATGAGATATTTGAGTATTTTAATGCTTGTAGTTCATAGCTTAGATATTCCATCAAATTTGTTTTTCTATTTTATTCCTTAAATCTAAAAATAATTATTTCGCAATTGCAACAAGCTCAGAAAACTTGCCAATTTAGGCAATTTAGAAATCCTAAACTTGGAAATTTAAGTTAAACATTCAGATATTTAGTTAAATAATTTCTTTTTTCAAAGAACGAATTTAGACGAAAATAGTAATAATAAATACATAAATTACTGATTATGTTTAGTTTTTTACTGCAGGGTTTACTGTTTAGGATAATATTTAAGTGGGATGGTTATTATTACTGATATCATTATATTACTTAGAAGTGTTTTTGCTTTGGTTTTTAATATTCAAGGGAGTACTTTCCAAAATCATTACTTTATGTTTAATTATTATTTTAAAATATTCTTATGGCCAGCTACTTGGAAACTTTTGTTTTCTTGATAGAAAGTTTCAAAGCTCATGGCAACGTCTTCAGTGGGGTGGGTATGTGGTGCTATTACCATCGTCGCCCACAAAGTGGTTCAGTGTTCGTAATTTATAAGCAAGCAGAACAATATATTTTCCTGATGCTCTCTCCGGTATTGTTGATATGGAGCACATTGGGATTGTGACTTATTTTGTTCCCTCAGCCAGCTAACAGTGAACGCAACGTTTAGATTGGGAATTGAACTCACTACCTTTCTCTGAAAAGAACTATGCCTTTCACAACTAATCCAATCAGGCCCATTTTTTAAAATATAAAAAAAACTATGTTTCTATACTATTTATGTTTTTTAAGTAAACGAATCAAGATATGAACGATTTTTTGGAAGCTATTTTAGTTTACTAATGTTAAATCATTTGTATCAATATTTTAATGCGTTTAGTTCGAAGTTTTCCTGACCATAAAAATAGTTAAATTTATGGATTATTTCATAAAAATAATAATTAGTCATACAATTTCTTCAAATATTATTCAATAATCTCAGTAACTGACATGTATTTTAAAATAAATTATTTATTAATAAATAATTTTTTAAAAAATTATTTTGGAGTAATTAAAGCTATTCCAACTGTTCCGAATGAATAGAAACTATATTTTCTTTTTGAATTTCATTTTAGATTAAATCAGTAAACTATTTACTTCTTTGCTGGACTTGAAAATTACTCTTCGCCAGTTAATGGAATCTCTCTTAATAAACTGTTTTCCAAATCTTTCTGAGAGTTATAAATATTCTTTGGTGAAAAAACATTACTAATGCATATGGGACTTCTCTATGAACAGAACCTGGGAAATGTTATTTTTTCCTTACAAGTTATTTCCATTTCGCGATCTTTTCAGAATATTCAGCTTCTAATGAAAAACAAAAACGTGATTCCAAAATATTTTTCATCAGCTCAAACGGTAGTAAGATAACATCAGAAATATAATTCCAAGAGCTTCTCTAGTGTATTTGTGACAGTACTTGGTGTTTTTTTTTGTTGTTTACATTGTTTTCCTTTGTTTAAAAATGTATGACCATTCTCTTCCAAGTTCTTCAGCACTCACAGTTATGGACATAAGCTCAGTTTGTCTATTAAAATATGTTTTCCTTGCTTCGATTCAAATTGACTTTTATTTTCGTTCTTTTAAAATTCAAAAGTGCGTTAAAAGTAGACATTATTTGATAATAACTTTCAAACTGAATAAGCCTTTGATTACAAAATAAAAAATTTTAATGCTTACATTTTTAAACGTATAATAAGCTGTGAATATTATTTCGCTCTGTCTATTTAAAAATTCATAAGAAATCTTAATAATTTAATATAAATAGTTGCTTGTTTTTTTACTCGCATAAATGACTTCCTTACTAATTTTATATTATTTTATTTATTCTTCTTTGTATGAAATTTTTACAAGTAATCCTTGTAAAAATTTCATTTAAAAAATAATGCATAGAATTTAAAATGCATGTAATATTATGTTAAATTAAAATAATGTTTTAGGTTATGCATGAAATGTATATCAATCAATTTTGGAACTCAGAAGCATTCTACATTATGTTAATTTTCTATATTAAGTTTATGTTTATATTCTATTTTATGTTAATAACTTATTTTCTTACTGAAATACTTAACTAAGATAGCATAAAAATAAGATTAGAAAATAAAATTAAAATAGTAATAAATTTCAGCTGTAGCATTCAATAAATACTTTCTATTCCTTTAGTGTAAGGAATGGAAAGTATTTCACTGTGTTATTTTTATATAATTGCATAACTAATGTCTAGTATTTAAGAAAAATAAAACATAAAATTAATTTTGAAGGAAATTGTAACTGAAATTATCATCGCACATTGAATTGTTTTTTATTAATCTTATACACACTATTTCTTATTACATAATCCAGTATGAGACAAAAGCATATTTATATTAATTAATAAAAACTGTATGACAGAATATATTCCAATGTGTTCTTGCTGGAAAAAAAGCTTAAAAGTTACTTATAAGGCGCAATTAGTAATAGCTTATAATGTCGAAAATTATTTTCAAAAATTGAAAAGTGTTTTCAATTCCTCTTTATCATTTTCCTGTCATCATTATTTTTTTCTTCATCATGTTTGCTAAATTTAAAAAAAATGTGCGGGATTTGTACCTGTAAATATATTTTAATGTTTGAGAAAATTTACAATAGTAATTTCAATACAATATATAAAGTTCTGCTTTGCTTTCTTAAAGAAACATGCTAATCTGAAATTAGTTTATTTCATATTTTACGTAAAACAATAGTGTCTTAAATGTTCATTCACTTACATACTTACATACACACACGCATATATATATATATATATATATATATATATATATATATATATATATATATATATATATATATATATATATATATATATATATATATATATATATATATATATATATATATATATATATATATATATATATATATATATATATATATATATATATATATATATATATATCTATCTATCTATATATATATATATTATTTTAGCACATTAATAATCACTGTATAAATAACCAAATATTGCATTAAGACATATTTAATGTAACTGTATAAAATCTGAGAATAATAAAAAAGATCTATTTAAAAATTTGTATTAAATATAAAATCATATGTTAGAAGCTCCATATATGTTCCACAGATAAAAATATAATATTTGATGGCACAATTATTAAGTTTTGTGTTATTAAATTTTAATGTTATTAAATTTTTAATGTTTTAAATTTATTTGATTATTTTCAAGCTATAAAACGGATTTAATATTTGTATAGAAATTTTATAAGCCAAGAAAATATCAAAAATTCTGTATATATATTAGCCTCAGTCATAAAATAAATTAATTTTTGATGAAAGATATTCCATTTTAATTAATTGAGAGGGATTAATATGTAGAACTACCATTTATTTCATCATGAAGAATTATGTTAAATTTGAGATGCTTCGTCAACTGCTTCAATGCATTTATAAATTACTATTCTTTCTGATACTACTTGTGAAAATGTTTACATAATTTAACCCTTTCTGCTCATCTTAACAATCTAGAAAATTCAGCTGGATCTGTTGAGCATTTGACATTTCCCGTTCTTCTTCTGTATAAGTTTCCAAAACTTTGCTATGAAATGTACACACAATTCTCGATTTTAACTTGCATGCATGTTAACAGATGAATACTTAATATGCTAACAGCTTTTCTCTGCGTAAGATTAAGTTACACCAAACTTCTCGGAAAACAGAAAATATTTGACTAATAAAATTTTGCCACACTTTACTTAGTTATTCAATAACTATTATTAAATTTAAAGATAAAGTAATTTTGATGTGCAGTTTTATTAGAATTGAGAAAATAATTTGCTTAAAAATGTAATTGGAATAAATATAATTAGTAATAAAAGAGTATCTATCTATCCATCTATATATATATATATATATATATATATATATATATATATATATATATATATATATATATATATATATATATATATATATATATATATATATATATATATATATATATATATATATAAATTGCAAAGTAGCATAACATTAAGCGAGACATGAGGCCTAGTAGGATAAAATATAGTTGCCACACTGTTCAGACATTAGAATAAAGAATATTTATTGTTCTGGAAAGTACAAAAGCTGTAAAACATCTATCTGAAAGAAAAAAATGTTCATTTGATGCTGCATACGAAAAAATGGAACAATGCATCTAAAAATCAGCAGGCACTTTGAAGAAAGGTATTAGTACGGGATATGTCCACCGTAGCGTACGATGCAACATTCCACACGTCGAATCATACTTTGCACAACATTATCCAGCAGCTGATGAGGCAATTTATCCCATTCCTCTGAGAGCTCACGGATGAGGATGTTCTTTTTTGTCGAAGGATAGTTTTGACCAGCAACTTGCCTCCCCAAGTTGTCCAGCAGTGTTAGTATGTATAACCACATTGGTTATTTATAATCAGTAAATTTAGTTTTAGTGTGCATTGAAATTTTTGAAAGATTATTTTAAGTATTATTAAATTCAATTAATTTCTTGCAATTCTGTTAAATAAGTTAGAGTCTTGATGAAGTTAAATTTATTGCTGAAATTTTTGTGTGTTTATTTTACAATAATTTTAATTCAAGATATAATCATTATGGTTTCAAATTTTTCACTATTTAAATATACTTTTTTGAAAAAAACATATTTAAAAGGATTTTGCAGAAGCATTTTACAAAAGAAACATTTTGCTGAAAAGCATTTAAAACTTAATTTTGTTGATAGAAAACTCTTGGAAAGTAGTTATTTCTTTCAAGCTAACAAAAATTAATTGATTATGTCAAGGAATCAATTTTATCTTTACATTTTTATTAAGAATTTCTTGTTTTTGTATAATGTTATATCATTTAATTATTTATTACAAAAGTTCGAAATAAACATTACATTTTATCAAAAAGGGAAATTATCTCTTTGCTTATTGAAAGCTTTCACATACATGGCCAGCGAAGCAGCTGTGTAAGGCACACTGGATACAGGGCAAATTGGCTGATAAAGGGCATTGGGCACTCCTTGAATGTAGGGAAGTGTCAAAGGCCGAAGCAAATCATTCACGCAGAGTTCGGCTGTCACAGTGCCGTGAATATGAACTAGAAGTGACCTGGAATCGTAAACATTATCGCCCTGAGCCATGATGCCATGTTTTTGTGCTATGGATCATTACACAATTACTGCAGAATTGGACCTACAAGATTTGTCGACTCCACAATCAACAATCACTGAGAAAACAGAAGTTCGACTCATAAGAGAAAATGATCCTGTGCCACTCAGTTATTCATATTGCTGTAATTCAGCATCATTCCAAGCACATATGACTCAGCACTTAAGAACAAATAACCTTGGATTTGATGCCAGACAGTTAATACTGCTGGACAGGGAAAATACCACACTAAAAAAGATTTGCCAGGAAGTGTCGAAACTCAGCAAAGAGAAAGAGAAAGCTTCGTACAATAAGGGATCTATGTTTCAAAATGGCATGCTTAATACAGAATGAGGTTAGGTTCGGATCAGGAGATTTAAACAGCCATGTTGGGGGATCCTGGATTATACCTAATGTTTACTGGATTTACCTCTCAATCTTCGTGAATGAACCCTCGTTTTTAATGGGTACCCACTGCACGGCGCTTTGGACTTTATTGAAATTAAACTTCTGCAAAGAAAGGATATACAGGCTCCAACGTATTAGGAATTTGTATTACAGATTCGTACATTTGGTGTTAGTACGCATATGTTGGTTACAAGAAACTGATGTTCAAAAGAGAATGCATGAAAATAGTTAACAATTAAATAACAATTACTATTGAATACAAACGAAATAAAACGTACTAAGGAAGAATAGCAGAAAAAAGGATAAGTAGTTCATGTGACAGTCCACATTTCTTATTAGCTATGTTCGGTTAAGTAGCTCCTAGAACAATCTATGATAATTCCATTCACCCATTCATCCAATTCGTAGAAGGTAACTGTTCATAGAGGTACCATTGGAGTGATAGTACGTTTCCCGCTGGCTATAGGAGGGTTGGAATGAGTCCCTAGTGGACTTAAGAAGAAAATAATAATTCAGAAACAACACACATGGAATTATTGAGTTCCTTACAGATGCTTAGACCTTTTGAGATGAGCTGCATAATCGTTTTCACTCTTCCTTTGCGAAACTTATCCGTTATGATGGGGCACTTCAATAAGTAGTGGAAGCCCATTTCGGGTTCATTGCAGATGCATCAGTCACTGACGGCTTTCTTTATTTTATATTAATATGTTGGAAATTGATCATCAGGTTTTTTAACACATAATTAAGAAAAGGAATTGACAAGAAGCGGGATCTTTGAACTTTTAGGAAGAACTGGTGAGTAATGCGGCCCTGTAGCTTGTTGTCATTGTCGTTTTGTCACTGAATGAGAACATGCTCCTGCAGTTGATGGTGAAAAAACGGCTTTAGTTTTAGGATCGTTTCAGTTGGGAGGTCTTCTTGTTGTGCCGCTTCATTTGTTGCTTGGCCTGTCAGGTCTTTCCCTAAGTTGCTTGAGTGACCTTTGAACCAGCATAATTGAATGCGTGTGGTTACTTTTTGAATTTGTAGAGCAGTTTGTAGCTGTTTAATTAACTGAGATATGTGTTATGGGTTGTTTAGTGCAGGAAGTACTGATATGTGCTCTGACCACAGGGTTATAGTCTCATGCTGGAAGGTCACAACAAACTTTCCAGCTCACTGGAGAGCCAGTGCTTCTGCCTGGAAGACACTATTGTATTTCTTCAGTCTGCATTTATAAGTGCCTATGAGAGAAATATTGATGAGACTACAAAGGCGGCTCCAGTTTCACCCCCCTCTAATTTTGAGCCATCAGTATAGGTATTCCTACTTAGGTTGTAGGACCAACGTGGGCGGCGATACACTAAGCAACAAGTTTAGGCACAGAGTCAATGAAGATATGCATGTCATCCTGAGGTATGTCTCTCCATTTCCTAACAATCATTTGCCAAAGTGCGTCCTCTGAAGGAATCAGTGGAAAGATCTGCAAATAACTTTATTATTCCAAATATGTTTAATTGGTGGAAGAACTGGTGATTACGGTGTCCAGGAAAGCAGTTATACATCTTGCAGGGCATATTGGCTGATGCAACCATGCGCGGTCGAGCGTTATCGTATTGATAAATTGCATTGGACACCCCCTGAATGTAGAGAAGTGTCATTGGTCACAGCACATCATCCATGTAACGATGGGTTGTCATAGCGTCTTGAATACAAACTAGAGGTGACGCGGAAATGTACGCAATGGCACCCCAAACGATGATACCGCGGTGGGGATTACACAGTTGCTGCAAAATCGTACATGTATTCTGTCAACGCCACACTCGTACGTGGCAACTATTAATCAAGAAATAGAAGAGTGTCTCATCTGAGAACATGACCCTGTGCAACTCTGTCGTTCATACCGCTTTAATCCGGCACCATTCCGGACGTTGGCATATATGATGTGGGGTGAATGGCAGTAACGGATGCCATGAGAGTAGGTCACTAGCAACTAACCAACGACAAATGGTTCTGCTCGATGTTGATGCAGGGTGTCTTGCTCATGCTGCAGAATTTCAGTAGACATGCTTTGCGGGGAAACTACAGAATCCCATCGTATGGGTCAATCCATGCCTGCTGACGTCCCCTCTGTATGTACCGGCAACTCGCTAAATTTCACAGTTCCTTTTAACAACCATTTTCTCCATAGCCGGAGCACTACGGACGCGTCTAGGTGTCTGACAGTTGCGATTTACCGTAAGGACCAACCAGCCCTTTGTAGTCCGATCCCCATGCTCCTCATAAATTTGTCTGTCTATTGAAACTGACGCCTTCAAAGATCGCCTAGAATTCTTTGCATTTACAGGCATCCTTTTCAAAAAGAACAAACTTTATACGATATTTTTTCAAGCAGCAATAAAGGCGCGAATATTGCCTACTCTGTTGGTTCCTCACCTGATATCTTATCCTACTTGAGCTAGAGAGCTACGCATTTCACATCATTTGTAAACCTCGGTTAGGTGCGTTTGTCTTGAAACTTTATATAATAATTTATATAATATATAATAATTTATATATAGAAGAAACTTTATATAATCTTAATTTTCTGGTCAATCCTTCTAGCTGTAACATTTTTAATGTTGGCAGTTCATTAATACATTTATAATTCAGTAGATATTGTGTTTTATGGAATATAAAAGCATAATCAAGAATGTATGTTTCATAATAGAAAAGCAGTATAAATATTTTTGCATTAATCCAGAATTTATAAAATATAGTGAATAATATGATGCCTCTATCTTCTGACATAGATGGAATATATTATTTTAATTGGAATTATATAGTAATTGTGGAAATTGTTGAATTAGTA